>PVJC01025870.1:0-24438 GCA_004026665.1 Murina feae | reverse complement strand
AAGTCTGACATCAAGGTGTGAGCAGGGCTGCACTCCCTCTGGAGACTCTAGATGAGAATCCTTCCTCGCCTCTTCCAGGTTCTGTTGGCTGTGACATTCTTCAGCTTCCTTGCAATATACCGAGTAACTTCATTCATTCAAAATCACTGATTGAACACTTCCCAAGTGCTAGATTTTGTGCTAATACAGCAGTGAACAAGACAGAGGTGGTCTCCGCTCTCAAGGCTAAATGGAAGAACCACATATGCAAGGGAAAGTAGGAAATGTGGTGTTTACTTTTCCAATACCTTCAGCCTTTCAGAGGCTCATTAGGTGAATGAGACAATAGAGTCAAATGACATCCAAACTGCAGGAAAGGCAAGTTTTAATGCAGGTGTGAACCCATGCTCATGAGTGTGCACCCTACGCATAGGGGAATCATATACTTATTGAGGGGTTGCTCTAGAAGGGGCCCTAAAGACCAATTCATCCTATCTGCTCATTTTACAGATGAAAAACAGAGAGAAGAAGTGATTGGGGGAGGGGTAGAGAGTGGCATAAAGAGGTTGGCATGGGTGGGCTGCAGGGAACTTCTTGGTGTCCAAAGAGTGTCTGACTTTACAAAGATTTGTGCTGAGGCTTGAATGTGTTGTGCCACCTCAGATCCAAGAGGACGCTGGCCATGAAGAGATGCAAGCCTTTCGAACTGGGAGAGGATAAAAGAGAAAGAGCCAAGTGATCTCATTCTAAGCCTCAGGACTTTTTTTGTTCTTTTAATTTTGAGGAGGAAATGTAGAAATAGAAAAATTACCTGTAGGAAAACAAATACCGTGATAGTCTTACTTTAAAAAATATATACTGTCCAGGGTGCTGAAAAAAGCTCACAGTTTCTAGGTTGCAAACACTTTCACATCTGCTTATTTCTGAGAATCTAGTTCTTTGTACCCAACTTCTTGGAAAATGTGAGCAACTACTGGTACAGAGTGACCAATAAGTGTGAGGATGAAGCCTCTGGAAGCCATTCTCCGTGCCTCTGACTTTTTTCACGTCCCCACCTCCTCACCCTTGCCAACCCTTTCCTCACAACTCTTTGGAGTTATTAACCCAGAAAAATGCTACCACCACCTTAGGTAGCCACACCCTGAAAATAGGGCGGAAATTAGGGACACTTACATGTGACAGAGACAGTTCACAAGGCATGTGCATGGTCAACGACCATTTTCTGGGAGTGTGGGAAGCAACCTCCAAGATGGCCCCAATGATTCCTTCCTCCCAGGATGCCTTTGTGCAATCCCTGCCCCTTAGTGTACACTAAATTCATGACTGCCTTTTAGCAAATAGAATGTGGCAGAAATGCTACTTCCAAAATCATGTTATAAAAGACTGCAGCTTCTACGTGGGTGTCCTCTGTCACTCCCTTGGTTGCTTGGTCTGTTGATGCCAACTGACAAGTGGTAAGGTTCCCTAAGGTTTGACCCAAATGTCAAAGAATTGGTGTCTCTGGTCAACAGCCAGGGAGGACCAGAAGCCTACCAATAGGTATGACAGTGACCTTAAGAATGGCCCCTCCCCCTTCCAGCCTTGATATGACATCAGCTCCAGTGACACCTGATCGAAACCAGAGGAGCCTCGCTAAGTTGAGCCAGAACTCCTGGCCTGCAGAAACTATTTGTTGTTTTAAATCTCTTGAGGAAGTGAGACGGGGCCAGTGCCTGACGGCTGGCTCTTTCTGATGGCCAGTGAGATGAAAAGACATGGGTTTTCCTGCAGCAATGTGGCAGTGATCGGTAACTAATCAAGGTAGAACAGAGTTTATTCATTTATTATATGCAGCTGAACCATATTTTTCTTTGCATGTTGAGGCCTCAGCAGCTGATGTTGTAAAGAAGGCTGGCTCTCTGGTGCTGGGCTAGACTGTGATTTTCAAAGCCTTGTAACCCATTCATGTGTGGCTAGCCTTTCCCATGCACCTCCTGGTCTTTTTCATAATTCGTGCCCCAGTCCCTAGTCCTCCATCTTCATCTTTCTGAGGTGACTGAGACCCTTAACTCTGGTCCTTCGTTGAGGGGTCGCCCTTCATTGAGGGGTCACTCTTCAGGTCGCCCTGCGGACCCAATAAGCAGCAGTAACTATGTATGGAAGAGTGGGTCTCAAGTTTCCCAAGCCCAGCTCTCAGTTTGCACTGTGGTAACTATTGCACTGTCTCTGGGCCTCCCATTCCCAAATGTTCCCTCCTAAACTGTACTTCCTACCTATTAAGATCATTCTCGGGAGAAACCAAGATGGCGGCATAGGAAAACACCAGGAATTGCTGCCTCGCACAACCATTTCAAAACCACAACGAAAAGAAAAAATGGACACCACCCAGACCCACAGGAAGGCTGGCTGAGTGGAAATTCTACAATAGAAAGAGACTGAGACACAGAGGAGGTGTGCAAGTAAAATGCAGAGGTATGGAGGCACGCGCAAAGAGGGCTTGTGGAAAGAGCTGGCAGCATTTCGTACCGAAGAGAGGCACAAACTCCCGACAGCTCTGAACTCTAGTTCCAGGTGAGTTTCTGGGGATTCAGATGCATACAGGGAGGAGCTGGACTGCCTGGCACTGTCTGGCACCATCGGGCACCATCTGGCACTGGGAGGAACTCCAGAGCGGCTTGAGACCCCGTGCCTCTTAGGGCAGGGCTGAGAATCAGCCATAGCTGGTTGCTCTGCCCTGTAGATTCCCTGAGACCCCACCCCACCCAAGCTGCACACAGAGGCTTTTGCATGTAAAAGGCAGGGAAGCCCCAGGCAGAAGCTAAAATAGCACCTCCTTAGAGTTCCAAGAGACAGTAAACCCAGTGGTCAGAGTGAGACCACCCAGTCTACAACTCCTCAGATCCATAAGGGACACATTCAGGGGGCAGACTCAGTGGGCACCAAAGCCTCACTAAAGCAAGTGTTGCCCCATAAGGGTGTCTCCAGCATAGAAGTTCTCCCACCATAGACACAGCTGATTCTCACAGCCAAGTGGCCTGGAGGTCAATTCCTCTCAATGATACCAATAGCAATCAAGACTTAGCTACAACAAGACTGTGCACAAAGCCGACAAGGCAGTGCACCAAGAGTATCCACCTCAGGTAATTGAGGAAACTGAGCCACTGGTCCTATAGGACACCTAGCAGAGAAAGCCACTCTGTCAACTCAGGGAAGCAGCCAAAATGTGGAGACAAAGAAACAGGTCACAAATGACAGAAATGGAGGAAAGCAAATGACTGGATATAGAGTTCAAAACCATGATTATAAGGTTTTTCAAGAATATTCTAGAGACTGCCGATAAATTTAATGAGACCTTCAAGGATATGAAAAAGGACCAGCTAGAAATTAAGCATACACTGACTGAAATAAAGAATAATATACAGAGATCCAACAACAGACTAGAGGATCCCAAGAATCAAGTCAAAGATGTGAAATACGAAGAAGCAAAAAACACCCAGCCAGAAAAGCAAAAAGAAAAAAGATTTCAAAAATATGAAGATAGTGTAAGGAGTCTCTGGGACAACTTCAAGTGTACCAACACCAGAATTATAGGGGTGCCAGAAGAAGAGAGAGAGCAAGATATTGAAAACCTATTTGAAGAAATAATGACAGAAAACTTTCCCTACCTGGTGAAAGAAATGGACTTACAAGTCCAGGAAGCACAGAGAATCCCTAACAAAAGGAATCCAAGGAGGACCACACCAAGATACATCATAATTAAAATGCCAAGGGCAAAAGACAAAGAGAGGATCTTAAAAGCAGCAAAAGAAAAGCTGTCAGTTACCTACAAGGGGGAACCCATCCGACTGTCAGCTGATTTCTCAACAGAAACTTTGCAGGCCAGAAGGGAGTGGCAAGAAATATTCAAAGTGATGAATAGCAAGAGCCTACAACCAAGATTACTTTACCCAACAAAGCTATCATTCAGAATTTTATCAAAAGGTCAGATGAAGAGCTTCACAGACAAGAAAAAGCTAAAGGAGTTCATCACCACCCAACCAGTATTATATGAAATGCTGAAAGGTATCCTTTAAGAAGAGGAAGAAGAAGAAAAAGTAAAGATAAAAATTATGAACAACAAATACATATCTATCAACAAGTGAACCTAAAAATCAAGTGAATAAAACATCTGATGAACAGAATAAACTGATGAATAGAATAGAATTAAGGGCACAGAAAGGGAGTGGAATGACAATTCTCAGGCGGAAGGGGGTATTGTGGGTGCGGGAAGAGACTGGACAATAATCGTACACCTATGGAGGAGGACAGTGCGGGGGTGGGGGGTAAGGGCAGAGGGTGGGGTGGGAACTGGGAGGAGGGGAGCTATGGGGGGGAAAAGAGGAACAACTGTAATAATATAAACAATAAAGATTTTTTTAAAAGACCATTCTCCTATAGAACGACAGCACAGCCATCAAAATCAGGAAATTGCCGTGGAAAGCTCAAACACCGCTCAAGTTTTGCTGGTTAACACAAAATGTCCTTTACAGCAAATGGGTCCGTTTCAGAGCCACACATTTCATTCAGCTGTTAGGTCTCTTTAGTCTCCATTACTCTAGAACAGTACCTCAGCCTCTTATCCACATTGTCTTAAACTTCTTCTCATAGTTCCTCTGAGGGAACAATATGGACCTATACACACATGTGCGCATATATATTTCTCTATCCAGCTGTACACTTATTAAAAACCATAGATCCACTTCGATAAACCTCCAATTCCAACTCCATGTCTGCACCGTTAAAGTCACCGAAGTCTTCTCCCTTCCCTTATCTGTGTCTCTCTGACACCAAGAAACCTAACTCTCATTATCCTAATACGGGGAATAATTTGATCAATACCTGGTGCTGTGAGTCTCCTATCTCCCTGTCATTTTCCTCCCTTCCACGAAGCCCTCCTCACCCTGCAGAGCTGACACCCTGCTCCACCCGCCCGCTGTGTCTCCCCTCGCCGCCTGCAGATGTCTATTTTGCTCTGTCTGCCCCTCAAGGCTTGAAGACTTGATAATTCAGGAAGGGAAGGGGTGAGAGGCAGGGAAGAGCAGATCTCTTTTGAAGTATTTTTTTTCTTTCCTCTTTTCCTCCTTGCTTTATTCCTTCAGTTTGCATAATTCTAACAACATTCTTTCTTTCTTCTAATTTGCTATTTTTAGCAAACCATTGGTTTAGAAACTAGATTCACGGCTTCACTCCTTTACTCCTTCATGATATGAAGTCTGTTGTTGCTGTTGTTTTATTACTGAGTACATGGAGAGGTCCTGGTTCTGAGGGAGGCCTTTCCTGGGGGTGGAGAGCATGAGCTTGGGTGCATGGACCTGGTGACATCTGTTTTGAACTTCAGGGTCTCCCCTTTGCTGCATCCCTGGAGCTCAGCTGTATTCTGGGGGGAGAGGGGGGAGGTTGGCCAACCTGGAAGCAGTCACACATGGCAAGCAGGATGCTCATCCCTCTCTTTACCACTTAGGGAAGGGAACCTTAGCGTCTACCTCAGAGGCCATGGTTGGCTCAGAGAGCTGACACTGGTGGAGAGAGGTGGGTGAGGTTTATGAATGGGACCCCTGGGATCTAGGAGAGGAGTGTGGGATTCTCTGGTGACAGGTGCCTTGAGCTAAGGATGCTGGGATTTCAATCCTGGTTTCTCCCAGCTGACCCTACAGGGAAACAGGGAGCCTCTGGGTCAGACTTTTGTTTGGAGATAATGAATGGAGTGGGGGTTAGTCCTTCAAGATTCATGAAAGTTCTCTATCCCCAGATACTTGACAGCCACAGCCCTGATGGAGGCTCTGTCTTGTCTTTCCTCCCTTTCAGCGCTAAGCAGCTGCTGCCCACGGGCTGATGCGGGTCTGGGGTAAGGAAGATGAGAGGCAGCATGTCTGTGACCTGAAGCAGTGTGTGGGGGGAAACAGTGGTTGGCAGTGGGGGTGAGGCAAGGCTGGCTCTGTGGGCATTTCCCAGGAACCAGTGATTCTTAAGCCCTGAGGTCCGGCCCCTATGCCAGGACCTACCTCAGACACTCCCAGAGATCTCGCCCCACTGGGATCAGCCAGGAGGTGAGGTGGGAAAGGGAACCCTGTTATGGCAGAGGGAATTGCCAGGTTCCCAGATTTCTTGCTCCTTCTGCTCCCCCTCCCACCTCCAGTGTGTAGCTGGGGCCAAGGAATCCCAGAGTGGAGTCCTCCTTCTGCAGGTCTTAGCTCTGGCCACCACCCCCTGCACACCAACCTGCTCCCAAATGTTCCCCTAGTCTCTGCCCTGCCCACTGGTTCACCCAGCCCCACATCTGAAGTTAATAGCCCTGGGGCCTTCAGCCCTGGGCCTGGACTGGGGTAGGAATTGGGCACGTCTGTCCTGAGCTGGTTCACTCTCCTCAGCCTTTCCTAGAACCAGCTCCCTCTGTTCTGTCACCCCCTTGGGAAGTGGGCCCAGACCCCAGGGCAAAGAAGCTGAGATCACCAGGGGGTGGTCAGACCTTCTCATGGCTCTTTGTGCCCGCCCCTGTGGGTGCTGTGAATGAGTCTGTCCCCCTGGAGTAGTGTAGGAAAAGGAGGGAGAGTTTGGCGTGGGGTGGAGTGCTGCCTCAGGGTCCCCAGTACTCCTCCCGAAGCACTTGCCACACCACAGCTGAACGTACGAGTGAACAGGACTCCAGCTGCCAGACCGTGGCCACGCGCCCTCCACAGCAGGAGTTTCGGTGGCTCGCCAGGCGCAGAGCAGGAACAGGGTCTCAGGCCTGGGTGAGATCAGAAGCAGAACTGGATCGCATTGGCATCAATCTCACTGAACTAGGCAGAAGCAGGGCCAGCGCAGGGACACAGTGTTACTAATTCTCACCCATCCCACCCAGGCTGAGTGTTCACAGAGCCCTCCATACTTGTTTGCTTCCCACAATAGCCGTGTGAGGAATGTTTGCCAAGGACTGTCTTCCTGACGCTCGGGACAAGGGCCTGTGACCCCAACCTGCGGCACACTGGGGTTAGCCTTGCCCAACCGGGTCTGCATGCTCTGCCCCTGCTTCCCGTCGGACAGAGAAAAGAGCTTCGACTTTAGAGGGTTACATGCTTGGGGCTGAGGTGGACAGGACATGCAGGAAAGGAGAGCAGGTCAGTGGCTGGGAGGCCCGGGAGAAGGAGGAAAATGATGGGTTGAGGGCTGGAAGGGGTGAAGGAAGAGAGACACTAGCTCCATTGCATGAAAGGTCTTCCTCACTCATGACAGTGTAGAATTGGGATTGTAACCCCCAAATGCCTTTCTTTAGAGGTTAGGCAAGTAACACAAACGAATCGGACCTGTCCATGTCCAGGGCTGCCACTACTCAGCCCTGGTGGACAGGTTGTTGCCGTAAAGAGTCAAGGTTGCTGAATTTTCTGATCCTACTCTCTCCACCAAAAACAAACAAACGAACCCCACCAAACCCCATCTAGATGATGTGAAAGCTCCCAATTTCAGTGTTGGCTCGATGGTTTACACATACCCGCACACACATGGGCACACGCATGCACACACACATGCACATGTCCTCTGTGCAGGCTAAAACAGTGCTGCGTCTGGCCCAAGCACTGGCTGCCTCTCCTCCCCGAGCAGGGCACAGCGAGTGCTGGATAAACACCTGTTGGATTCTGCCCATCCCTCCTGTTTCCAGGGTCTGGCCTGCCTCCCTGTTCTGGGCAGGACCTGCTTCTGCAATTTGAGAGAAGATGGGGTCCAAGAACACTGGCCTGCATGTGACAAACAAGCTTTCAGTTCTCTGAAAGGGGTTTTGCAAACAAATCCTTCCCCACACTCACCTCCACCACACACCCAATCACTACGCGGTTCCAGGTTGTGCGAAGTACCCAACATGATTCTGAGGAAGCTGAGACCTGAACGCCACTAGTAGGCGTACAAACAGCACCTGATCATCCTAACTGTTTATCGAGTGCCTACTATGTGTGTGCTGCGCTAGAACTCCAGGCCCTGGCTTGTGCTCTCTGAAGTACTGTGTTTTGGTTTGTGTGGTCTTTTAATATTTTTTTTAAATTTATTTCAGAGAAGAAGGGAGAGGGAAATAGGAACATCAATGATGAGAAACATTGATCCGCTGCCTCCTGCACGTCACCCTACTGGGGATTAAGCCCGAAAACTGGGCATATGCCCTTGACCAGAATCAAACCAGGGACCCTTCAGTTCAACGCTTTATCCGTGGAGCCAACAACCTAGGGCTGAAGTACTGCTGATGGGAAACATGGCAAGAACTCTTCCCTTCATCGCTGACCCCGTTCCCAGGGGCATTTATGGCTCCCGGCTTGAGGAGGCAAGTGGTATCCATTAGACGTCCCTTTGATGTAGTCTCCCAAACCTGCTCCAGCTGAGGCACTTCCTCTACCACCAGCATCATGCATTCTGTGTTGTTACTGGTCCCAAGTCCAACCCCAAGCTACTCCAGGGCCGTTGCTGTCTCGTTCGTTTCTGTAACTTTAGGGAGGAGCTAGCAAGTGAGCTGGCATCTTATTGGCTGACACACAGTGAAAGGGCTCTAGACATGAGGGAGGAAGAAAGGTCTGAGGTCTACAGAATCACTCCTGAACCCCAGTGTTTCGTGTAGGTGATCCCACAGGACCCTCGCCACAGCCTGTGAGGTAGCCATCATCGTCTGTGTTTTACAGATGAACAAACTAAAGCTCAGAACAGCTAGACCTGTCCAAGGTCACACGGCTATGAAGACAACGAGCCTGGATGCTCTGTGCTAGCGGCTGAG
This sequence comes from Murina feae, assembly GCA_004026665.1. Classification (NCBI taxonomy): domain Eukaryota; kingdom Metazoa; phylum Chordata; class Mammalia; order Chiroptera; family Vespertilionidae; genus Murina; species Murina feae. The sequence continues at coordinate 15,710 of PVJC01025870.1, read as the reverse complement.
AGAGGGGTTACTTCACATCACTTCCTCTCAACCTCTGTTCTCTGTGGGTACAGTTCTAGATGCAGCAAGTCTGATAAGAGAAGGCAAAAATCCACCCTAGCTGGTTTGGCTCAGTGGACAGAGCGTGGGCCTGCGGACCGAAGGGTCCAGGATTGGTTGTTGTCAGGAGCATGTACCTCGGTGGCAGGCTCCTCCCAGCCCAGGCCCTGCTCAGGACACATGTGGGAGGCAACCAAAGGGTGTGTTTCTCTCATATTGATATTTCTGTCTCTCCTTCTCTTTTTCTCTCTCCCTAAGAAATCAACGAAAAAATAACCTGGAGTGAGGATTTTTTTTAAAAAAAGAAGGCAAAATCTGGAGGCAGAGCCCCAGGTGCATGGGGCTAACGGTGGAAGGACAGTCCAGCAGAGTGGGACATTGGGTCTGGTCAGCCTCAGGAACACGGCAGCCGTGAGGAAGAAAGAGAAGGACCTCTCAGTGCAGACTCTGCTCCGAGCACAGATCCTGTCGTGCTCTGGGAGACCTCCCTCTCGCGCCCACATTCTCTGATTTTTACTAACAGGAATGTTTGCTGGGGCAGCCCTCCCCAATGCCAGGGCAGAGGCCCATGGTCAGGCCCCCGTGTCTGGGCACAAGTGAATCTTCACATTTCCCTTTACTGAGGGAGCAGAGAAGGAGCCGGGGGGACCTGCGAGGGAAGGAACTAAAGGAAATGGGGCAGAAGACAGATGCCGGGCCCGGTGACCCAGCCCTGAAATGCCTCCGAGCACCCCTGACCTCAACAGACAAGGCTCCTGCTCCTTCACTTTGGACACCTTGGGCCCCATCAGTTCTAGTTACCCTATAAAGACAGTTCTCCTTTGCCCTGGCTGGTGTGGCTCAGTGGATAGAGCGTCAGACTGCGGACTGAAAGGTCCCAGGTTCGATTCCGGTCAAGGGCATGTACCTTGGTTGCGGACACATCCCCAGTGGGGAGTGTGCAGGAGGCAGCTGATCGATGTTTCTAGCTCTCTAACCCTCTCCATTCCTCTCTGTGAAAAATCAATAAAATACATATTTTTTTAAAAAGACAGTTCTCCTTCAAAGGGGTCAGACACCCCAGAACTCACATAGTGGTCCCAAGTTCAAATTCTGCCAGAACACAGCCTTCTTTATGGCACTTTCTGAAGTTAGGATGAAAAACGTAGCCTTCATCATGGCACGCCTTCTGGAGTTACGGTGAAAAAAGAAAAACATAGCCTTCATTATGGCACACCTTCTGGAGTTACGGTGAAAAAACGTAGCCTTCATCATGGCACACCTTCTGGAGTTACGGTGAAAAAAGAAAAACATAGCCTTCATTATGGCACACCTTCTGGAGTTACGGTGAAAAAACGTAGCCTTCATCATGGCACACCTTCTGGAGTTACGGTGAAAAAAGAAAAACATAGCCTTCATTATGGCACACCTTCTGGAGTTACGGTGAAAAAACGTAGCCTTCATTGTGCCACACCTTCTGGAGGTTAAGACTCCTCCCCGTCTCCTCCCCCATTTCGCCGGGATGACGTAGCTGTTCCTCTTGTATTTATTAGCTCGGTTCCCCGTGATGCTTAAGCAGATCTGAAGTCTCGTCGGAAGCCCTGCCACACTGCAGACAGCTGGAGGTTTGCCACCCCGTTAGCTGCTTTGGTGAACGAGGTCAGGGCACACTCCTGGCTCTCAAAGGCTTTGGAGCCTGCGGTTTGGGCAGGGGCTTCTTTCCACCAGCCGCGATGCTCTAGGAAGTGGCAGCGAGTGGCTTCTATAGGCTTAACCCACTCATTCATTCAGCCGACGGGTCGGGAGCTCCCCATCTGCGGCCGCTGCCGAGTGCCTGACACTTAGATCCTGGCTCGGGATTCCCAATACCTCGGAGCGGGCTTCGTACCCGCTCCGCCGGCGGCGGCGAAACGAGCCTGAAGGGAAAGGCGGCCGCTGCCGAGGACACCCTGGGGGCGGCTTAGCCACTTCGCCTGGTGCAGCGTGACACTTGAGCCTCCGCGGTCGCAGGTCTGGTCACTCCAGGTGCACCAGCAAGACCGGGCGTGGGAGCTCGGCGTGGACTACAAATCCCAGCATGCACCGCACGCGCCGCCCGGGCCCGCGCAACCATTAAATAACTACTGCCCTCCAAGTGCTTTCTGCGACTGTGCAAGAGCCAGCGCCCCGGGATCGAGAACTACAACGGCCGGCTTGCTTAATAACTGCGGTGGCGCTGTTTAAAAAGCGTCAGAGAGGAGGTGCTTGGCTACGTCCCCCTCTTCCAGTTCCGCTCCCTCAGATCGGAGGCTGGCGGGGGGCGGAGCCTTAGGCCTGAGCCAAGATGGCGGCTGCGAAGCCAACCCCTGCGGACTCGCTCTCTTTCTGCCTCGCGCAGCTCACGGCGGCGGCCGGGGAGGGTCTAGGTGGGACAAAGGACACAGCTACCAACGAGACACCCTTGGGCCGTGCGCTCCTAGCTCTCCGCACGCGCCACGTCAAGGCAGCGGGGGGGATCGAGCGCTTCCGGGCACGCGGCGGGCTCCTCCCCCTTCTGGCGCTGCTGCGGCGAGCGTCGGCAGCGGATCCCGCCCCGTCCCTGGCTGGCCCCGCCTCCTCCCCTTCGTCGATCGAGTCTGCGGCTCCGGCTGGCCCCGCCCCCTCGGCTGGCCCCGCCCCCTCGGCGTCCTTGTCGGCGCCCTCGCCGCCTGCGCGCCTGCGCAAGACCCTGGACTTGGCGCTCAGCATCCTCGCCGACTGCTGCACGGAAGGGGCGTGCCGGGCTGAAGTGCGCAGACTCGGAGGCATCCTGTCTTTGGGTAAGTGCCCCGCCCCCATGTCCTCGGAGGCGTCCACGCACTCCTCCTCCTCATCTGGGCTTTGGCGGTGTCTTCAGTTCTTTGTGTTGCATCCTGGAAGCACGTGCGTTATGACAGCGCGGTGCCCACACCTGTCAAGCTATCACGCCTCGTTAGGTTACAGCTCAGTTATAGAGTATACTCCAGCCCTCTCAGATCAATAATTACAGCCATTTCTCCCTCGCATCTGGGCTGGTGAGGCTAAAAGGATTAATTGGTAACTTTTAGATGATTTTCACCCTGCATTTATGAGGTTCATGGCAGACAGTGTCTCCTGCATGTCCGATCCTGTGCAGGGCTGTCATTTGATGAGCTAGAGCTCAGAGGATGTCGTGGTCAGGAAAGTGGGCTCTGCAGTCAGCCACACCCCTGGAGCCTAGGATTCCTTGGTGCACAATGGGATAATAACAGCTCCAGCGCATAACGAGATGGGAGAAAATGAAACACAGATACAGAACAGATACTCTAAACAGGAACTGGGTACTTGCAGCTGAAGACAAGCAGTTAACAACTCCTAACAAGACAGCAAGCTTTTCCGTTTCCCGGCTAAGTTGGCGCCCCCTAGTGGCTACGTTGTCAATACAGTTTACTTAATCGCCTGTATGAAATTACACGGGTTAAAAAAGTGTTTTATTGATTTCGAGAGAGATAGAAACATCAATGATGAGAGACAATCATCGATCATTTGCCTCCTACATGCCCCCTACTGGGGTTTGAGCCCGAAACCCAGGCATGTGCCGTGACAGCAAATTGAGCAACCATTGATTAACACTGGCCAGGCGATATTTTGACAAAATCTTAAAATTTGGAGATAATGAAATATCAACATATTTTAAATGTGCATAAAATGCATCTGGACCAAAATGTGTTTGACAGGAGGGCTGGCACATTAATTAGTCTTCAATAAATTAAATATGTTGTTATTAGTGTATAACCCCCATCATTCAGTCACTATTCCGCCTTTTAAATAACTCCTGAATCCATCCACTTCTCTCTCTCTTCAATCGTGTGCTCAGAGTCCCGTGCCCGTGTCCTGGGCTGTGCTGGTAACTGACTTGGTTCAAGCCGCTGTCCTTTCTTACCTGGACTATTTCAGCAACTTCCCTGCCTTATTCTCCTCCCCTGTGATCCATTCTCTCTCCTGGCTGCCAGATTCTGTCACACCATTCCAGTTCTCAAAGCCTGATGTGACTCCCAGGGCCCTCACACTCAAGCCCTGATTCTTCGGCCTGGCATTCAAGCCCTTCATGAGGTGATGGCAGACACCGGGTCTCACCTCTGGATCCTTGCAAAGGCTGATTCCAAACCTGCAATACCCTGTCACAGCCCCGTCCATCATCCTTCTACTAAATCTCTACCTATTTATCCTTCTAGACCCCATGTTAGTTTCTCCTGGAGGCCTTTCCTGACCTCTCAGGCCACATTCTTGAGGCGGTTAATGGGAGAGACAAGAAGGGATAGAACCCTCAAGAGGCCAAACTCTCTTGCAGTGACTATTCTTCAGTGTGTGAAGACAGACAGCATCCAGAACCGAGCAGCCCGTGCTCTGGGCAACTTAGCCATGGAACCTGAGAGCTGTGCGGACATCCATTCTGCTGGTGAGAAGGCTGTGAGGGCGGCCTCAGCTTGGGGTGGGACGGGGGCTTGGGTTCCTGTCTTTGCTCACTCTGTGTCCTCCCCCTTTCCTCTCCAGGTGCCGTTCCCCTCCTCATCGAGAGCCTGACGGCCTGCCAGGACTCACATTGCCTGCAGAGTGTGGTTCGCGCCCTGCGCAACCTGGCGGACTCCCCCCAGCACCGCCTGGCCCTGGCACAGCAGGGAGCAGTGCGCCCACTGGCTGAGCTCCTGGCTGCTGCCCCAGACCCTGCGCTGACCTTGGCCCTAGTCCGTGCCCTCCTGGAGCTGAGCCGAGGCTGCTCCCGGGCCTGTGCTGAGCAGCTAAGTCTGGGCGGAGGACTAGGCCCACTGGTCAGTCTAGCCTCCCATCCCAAAAGGACGATCCGCGAGTCAGCTATCCTGATCCTTGCCAACCTGTGTGCCCAGGGCCTGGTACGGCCGGCGCTGGGCAATGCCGGTGGCGTGGAGGTGCTACTGGGTGAGCTCCAGCAGCGCCGAGGCCCCGGCGGGGCTGGCCCAGCCTCCCAGCAGCCCCTGGTGCGGGCTGTGTGCCTACTCTGCCGGGAAGCCATCAACCGAGCCCGGCTCCGGGATGCTGGCGGTTTGGAGCTGCTGATGGGCCTGTTGCAGGATCCTCATGCCAGCACCTGGCACCCTCGTGTTGTGGCTGCCCTTGTGGGCTTCCTCTATGACACAGGGGCCCTGGGCCGGCTGCAGGCTCTGGGACTTGTACCTCTCTTGGCCGGGCAGCTGTGTGGCGAGCTTGGTGATGAGGAAGAAGAGGGAAAAGAAGCTGCTTCCTGGGACTTTCCTGAGGAGCGGACCCCTGAGCGGGTGGAAGCCGGAAGCTTCCGAAGCCTCAGGTGAGTCCCTCCCTGAGCTTTGGGGCGGGGTGTGTCTGCTCTGGCTCTCTCCGCCACCCTCACCCCCTCTGTCTCCGCAAGGCTTTTAGTGACTCCTGATCCCTTGTTTTCCTCAGTCACGACCACTTTCTAGTGCCCATTCAATGCACCTCCTCTCCTCTGCGTCCCCCCTTGACCTTGGCTCCACCCCAGGAGCTCTGAACTTTGGGGTCCAGAGAGGTCCCCTGGAAGGTAGGACGTGCTCTGGCTGTGACGCTGTGCTCTGGAGCCCACGTTCTCATCTTGGCACCACCAGTTATCACGGGAAAGTTAACTCCTTCGCATGAGAAACGGAGGCTGATAGGCATGCCTTCCCGGTACAGTGGTTGTGAGGAATAAAGGAGGGTACTTTGCAGCTGTCAGCTGTCTCACGAACTCCCCGACTTCGTCTCCTACGGCTCCCCCCGTGTCCACTCCCCTCTCGCACACTGGCGCCCCGGCTAGTACCCCCGCGTGACCGTGACCGGCAGCACTCTCTGGGCCCCCGGCTGCCGTTCTGTCGGCCGAGCACTCTTCCTCCTCGACTCCTTGATCAGGTCTCACCTTCTCGGTGGAAGACACCATCACCACTGGTTTTCGTTGTCAACCTTCCCCCCCCCACCCCTTCTGTTCCTGTTCATCTGCATCCATCACTTCTCAGACGCCACACCTAAAACGGGGCGCGGCGCACACAGGCACCAGCCAGTGCTGAGTGACTTGGGGGTTTCCCTCTCTCCCTCCCCTGTCTCCTCTCTGGCCACCTCCTCTGCCGGGCTTCGGCCACCTCCTGTTGGACCTGCTCCCTCGCCTCGGCTGAGTCCAGCCTCCTCTTCCCCTGCCCCGCAGGTCGTGGCTGATCTCCGAGGGCTACGCCGCCGCAGGCCCGGAAGACATCTCTCCGGACAGGTCTCCCGAGCGCTGTCCGCTGCCCCCTCCGCCGCCTGCCCCGGCTGAGCGGGCCCAGGCAGCCAGCCCGGCGCGGGGCCCAGCCTTGGTGCGGTCGCCTCGGGGCCGCAGCCCTGCCACCGAGGAGTCCTGGGGCCGCGAGGGGCCGGCGCTGCTGCTGCTGTCCCGCTTCTCCCAGGCCCCAGACCCGAGCGGGGCGCTGGTGACGGGCCCGGCCCTGTGCGGCCTGCTGGCCTACGTGACCGGGGCGCCCGGCCCGCCGAGCCCGCGCGCACTGCGCATCCTGGCGCGCCTCACCTGCAACCCCGCCTGCCTCGAGGCCTTCGTGCGCAGCTATGGCGCCGCGCTGCTGCGAGCCTGGCTGGTGCTGGGTGTCGCCCCCGACGACTGGCCCACGCTGCGCGCCCGGCCCTCCAGTCTGCGCAGCCAGCACCGGGAGCTGGGTACGTCCCGCCCCGTCCGCTCTGTCTTCCCCTTCCCCGTCAGCGAGCCCCGGACCCCGCCTTACCACCCGTCGCTCCCTCAGCCCACCGCCCCCCCCCATCCTGCGCCACCATCCCCGCCGGCAGAGTCCTGCTCCGTACCTGGCCCCAAGCTCTGGGGCCCCAACAGTGTAGAATTGTGCCTGTTGGCATCTCCTTCCCTAATCTACTGTCGGTTCTGCGGCGTCGCCGACTCGTGAACCCAGGCACTGCCCTGTCTCCTGTGCCCAGGTTCAGCCCTGGGGGCCCTGGCTCCCTCCCTGACATCTCACTTCCCGCTCCTGCCCTCACTTCCAATGCCCAGTCTCTGGGCCCCATCCCTCCGGGGCCTGCATCAGCCTCCTTTCCCGCATCCTGGTTTCTTGCCCTGAGGTTTCACCCACCTTCCTTGCTGGGGCCCGGAAGCCTGTGTTACCCCTCCCGCCCATTCTTGGACACCAGCTACCACCCTGACCCACTCTGTCCACCCCTGCAGGGGAGATGCTGCTGCAGAACCTGACGGTGCAGGCCGAGTCTCCCTTCGGAGTGGGGGCCCTCACGCACCTGCTGCTCTCTGGGAGTCCCGAGGACCGCGTGGCCTGTGCGCTGACCTTGCCCTTCATTTGTCGGTGAGGGGGACGGGGGTGCCTGGCGGGGGGCAGGGGAGCAAGGTTGCCATTGCCCAGGCCCACCTTTTCCACCCTCTGAAAGGTTCTCTTTCTCCGCATAGGAAGCCCGCTCTGTGGCGCCGGCTGCTTCTGGACCAGGGCGGCCTCCGACTCCTCCTCGCGGCCCTGACGAGGCCAGCTCCACACCCACTCTTCCTCTTCTTTGCTGCAGACTCCCTTTCCTGCCTCCAAGGCCTGGTGTCTCCCCCTGTGAGCCCGGCCCTCCCACCTGCAACCCCCTTGGACCCAGACCCGCCCTCCCATTGCCACTACGAACCTCTGCTGGGCCCCGCTCCCATCCCAGCCCCGGATCTACACTTTCTACTGGACTCAGGCCTACGGCTCCCTGCCCAGCGAGCTGCCTCATCCACTGCCTCCCCTTTCTTCGGGGCCCTGCTAGCTGGCAGCTTTGCTGAAGCCCAGATGGACCTGGTACCTCTCCGAGGCCTATCACCCAGCGCAGCCTGGCCTATCCTGCACCACCTGCATGGCTGCCGGGGCTGTGGGGCAGCCCTGGGGCCCATTCCCCCGCCAGGCCAGCCCCTGCTGGGCTCAGAGGCTGAAGAGGCCCTGGAGGCTGCTGGCCGTTTCCTGCTGCCTGGGCTGGAGGAGGAACTGGAAGAGGCTGTGGGCCGTGTCCACCTGGGATCCCAAGGCGGTCCAGAGTCGGTGGGCGAGGTATTCCGCCTGGGCCGGCCCCGGCTGGCTGCCCACTGTGCTCGCTGGACCCTGGGGCCAGGGCAGTGCCCACGGAAGCGGGCTCTGGCCTTAGTGGGGCTTGTGGAGGCAGCAGGTGAGGAAGCAGGTCCCCTGACTGAGGCTTTACTGGCTGTGGTGATGGGAGTTGAAGTGGGGAGCAAGGGTCCCAGCCTAGACTCTTGATATCCCCTCGGAGGGGACCCAACAACGAGATGGCAAGGAGAAGGCCTCCCTCGCAGTGGCACGGGGAGGAGGCGAAGCAGGAGTCGCCAATGAGGACCGACGAGAGGATGGAACTGGGCCCCAGGACAGTGGGCTGAAGACTCAGGAGTGAGAAGACGAGGCCGAGGTCTGGGCATGGGGCCCGCGAGATGGAGAAGAGCCCAGCCTTCTGGGGCTGGGATTAAAACTTGGGAATTGGATATTCCTGTTGTGTGTGTCTCTGCTTCCTTTCCTGTGGCATCTCCTTACCCCTTCACCCATCAGGCAGGGTCTTGTCTGGGTCTCCTTCGGTTTAATTGACATGGCCTATTGCCTTGCAGAAAAAACATGCATTGCAAATCAGTTCCTGTACAGATCTCAGCTCAGTATCAGGGCTAGATTATAAGAGATAGTATTACCAACTATAACTACCCCATTGAGCACTGTCTATGGCACCAAGATTCTTATATTTTTTCTGAATTACAGTTTAAAACGAGGATTGTACCCTATTCTACCCCCTTGTTAGTCTTGTTTTAAGCATTTACTCCATCTACAACAGCATTGTATACCTCCATTCCACATCCCAAAAGGTGTGCACTGTAAGAAGTTACATTTTAAGTAAAAATGACAGCCCTTTCTGGTGTGGTCGGTGGTTAGAGCATTGGCCCACACATTGAAGGGTAGTAGGTTGGATACCTGGCCCTGGTTGGGGCATGAACAGGGAGGCAACAAATCAATGTGTCTCTCTCACATTGGCGTTTCTCTTCCCTTCCCTCCCTTTCTTCCACTCTCTCTAAAATAAATCAATGGAAAAAAGTATCTTCAGGTGAGGATTAACTAACTCAATCCTATATAATAAAAGAGAAACATGTAAATTGACCATCCCGTTGCTACACTCACCAGCCAGTCAGGAGTGGATATGCAAATTAACCTGACAAAGATGGCAGGCTCATTTGCATACACAGGCAGAGAGCAGAGTGGGAGAGCTGGCAGTTTGGGGGGACATGGCAGAGTGGGAGGCTGTGGGATGAAGACAGAGCAGAAAGGGAAAACTTAGAGTGTGGGGAGCATCAGGAATTTCGGGAATAGTAGTTCTGATGGCAGACAGCTCTCCTAAACACTCGAGCAAAGTGAGCCTGGAGCAAGTTACTGTTGTGGTGGGGGTGGAGGGAAAGCAAAGGTGAGAGACATAAGTAAAATCAGAGTATCTAGAAAAAATTAAAGGGGAGATAACCTAAAACTTCCAGGAAATCTTCAATGAAGCAAAGAAAAAAAAATGCCTCTATTATTCTGTGAGCAACAAACCAAGCTGGGTTGGGCGTCTCAGACAATTCGCTCATATGATTGCAAAGACAAACAGAAACTCCCGGGTTGGAGAGGGCTCCCCTGAGGGCTCCCAGATTGGAGAGGGTGCGGGCCGGGCTGAGGGACCCACCCCCAATGCCTGAATCTTCATGCACCTAGTAAATAAATAATAGGCAGGCCAGCGTGGCTCAGTGGTTGACCTATGGACCAGGAGGTCACGGTTCGATTCCCAGTCAGGCCATACGCCCAGGTTGTGGGCTTGATCCCTAGTAGGGGATGTGCAGGGGACAGCCGATCAATGATTCTCTACCACCATTGATGTTTCTCTCACCCTCTCCCTTCTTCTCTGAAATCAATAAAAATAGAAATTTTAAAAAGTAAATAATAATTAAAAATACACATATAAATCAAAGCCTATGTGACATATCAAGTACTCTCTCCACCCAACAAAACCACCATTTTGTATGGAATAATTTGCAATGATGCTATCATTATATCTTGTAAATGCAATGAAAGGAAACCCATTCTTTTGTGGCATGGTGGTGGGCACATCAGCTCTTGTGGCCTGCTAAATTTTGAAGACTGAAGTGCTGAGGTCTGGATTGAGACTCACAGTGCAGTGGCTGCAGCACCATTGTGTGTGTCTGTCTATACCAACTATAGAGTGTCTCATTTCAAGCTTTTTTTAAAAAAAATTTTTTTTATTTTAGAGAGGAAGGGAGAGAGAGAGAGAGAGAGAGAGAGAAACATCAATGATGGGAGAGAATCATTGATCGGCTGCCTCCCGCATGCCCCCTACTGGAGATGGAGCCCACAACCCAGGCATGTGCCCTGACCAAGACTGAACTGTGATCTCCTGGTTCAACCACTGTGCTCAACCACTGAGCCACGCTGACCAGGCTGGTTTCAATCTTGGTTTCTCAGGGTCTCGGTCCAAGGAAGGCTTCTTGTCCCTTTGTGGCTGGAGTTTGCGGCTTGCTTTCCTCGCTGTGTTCCTCAGTATCTCGGGAAGGACTTCTCTTGGCACAGGTCTGGGCGGCGCCCTGTTGGGGAAAGGCTTTGTCTCGAAGGCGGGCTGGGGTCCGGCGGCTGGGGGTGTTTTCTCAGTCAGTCCAGGTGGGCCTGAGGTTCAGTAGCTGCACGTCTGTTCTCAGGTCTTGGAGGAAGGGTCCTGCTTTACCGTCTGAGGAGGGTCCGCTGTGTCTGTCTCTGGGTCTGAGAGATTTCTTTGTGTTTAGGGTTGTGCCTTTTGGGGTCTCTGTTCAGGTCCTTGTGTGTCTGGGTCTCTCAGGGGAAGTCTCTGAACCTGGGATCTGCCTGAGCTTTAGAACATCCTTTCTGCCTGGAGTAAGTCCCAGGAAAGGCCTGGGTGGGAGGGGGCTCTGCCCGAGACTCCGGGTGCTAACTTTGCGAGGTGTCTGCTTGGGGGCCTAGGTTTGAGCAGAGGATCCCGGGCTGGGTCGGGAAGAGCCACTTCGCTGACTCTGGCTGTGGCCGCCTGGGGCTCCCTGCAGCCGAGACCAAGGCTGGGGTGTGGCTGCCTCCCCGCAAACAGGCGGGCGGGCTGGGCCTGCGTGGACCGCAGCCCTCCCTCGCTCCCACGCCCCCACCCAGGATTCTCCCCTTCGTTGCCCCCCACCTCTCCCTCCAGCCCCATCCCAGGATCCCGGCTTCCTTACATGGTCACGGCCGGGCCTCCGGCTCCCGGACGTCCTCCCCACCCCCCCACCCCCTCCGCCCCCACCGGACACGGCCCCCGCCCTGCCAGCCCAGCGTGGTGCGCCCGTGCCCCACCATGGAGGACCTGGGTGAGTGGGGCCCGGGCCCCCCGGTGCCCAGCCCTTCGTCCGCCTCTGGACCCGCTTCCCCACCCTGGCACCCCCTGGCCCGCCGGGGCATCTCCTCATCCTGCCTCCTGGCTTCTCGCTCCTGCTCTCAGCCCGCGCCTCCTTTCCGACTCCACGTCCCCCTTCCTGCCTCTCCCTTCCTGCCTCTCCCGGGCCGGCCGCTCCCTCCCTCCTTCCTCTCGCCGCCCCTCCATCCCCAGCTGCGGACGCGCCGGCCGTGCGTGCCTGCCCGCGGGCGCCGGGCCCAGGGGTCCTTGGGTGGGAGGGTTGGAGGCGCCTCGGGTCCGGGACTGGGAAAGCAGACAGGAAAGGGGGGCTTTGACATCAAGTTCGGGGAAAGAAAGGGGCCTGCCCCGGGGCGTGGGGGAGGAAGGAGGTAAGGGTCCCTGAGTTTGGTAGGTGCCCGGGAGAGGCTCAGGGTCCCACCGTGGTGCTCCAGGCGAGGGGTTCGGAAGGGAAGAGGATGGGGGCGGGTGCGCTGGGCTGGGTGGGGTGGTAGGGTGTCGGGGGGAAGGAGGCATTTTGCACTCCCTATCTGTGGGAACTGGGGCTGGAAGGCTGTGCCCTCCCACTGTGAGACAGAAGGGGTTCCGGCGCCCTGCACTAGGGGGTGCTGCTCGGTAGGGGTAGCGGGCACTGGTACTGTGGCGAGTAAGCCAATCAGAAAGCAGGTCCCTGCAGACTCGCCAATGAGGTGCATAGGGCGGGACCCAGTGGGGCCTGGCGGTGAGCCAGGACTGAGCGGCCCGGCCGGGTCCGGGGAGGAATTAGTGGGCGTGGCAAAGAGTGTCCAATCAGAAGGCCGGGTGCCAGGCATGTAGCCAATTGAGCAATTTGGGGTGGAGTCAACTTTGGCTTCAGTCAAGAGCCAATTTTGACTGCATTAGGGAAGATTTTAAGAATAAAAAAAAAAGAGAAATCGGACGGCTGGGTTTGTGCATGGCTCCCAGGATGAGCCAAGGGGGATATAATACCTACCTGACTACCCTCCCGCCTCTCTGCCTCGGTCTGGCCTTGTGTTTCCTTCTCGATACTGGCTTCTGTCCTCCAATACTGCCCGCTTGGGAGCCTTATCCTTTGATATCTTAGGGCCCTGTCTCCGCCCTAACCTTGACCTCTCAACTTCTCACCTGGACGGCCTCCCTGCAGATGCCCTGCTTTCTGACCTGGAGACCACCACCTCACACATGCCTCGGTCAGGGGCTCCAAAAGAGCGGCCCCCAGAGCCCCTCTCAGCTCCCCTGCCCTATGGCCAGCAGCCACAGGTGAGGTCGGATGCTGTGGACCCGGGCGACCACTAGGGCCAGTCTGGCCAAGGCTGGGGGAGTCTGGGCCGGAGGGAGGCAAAGTACTGGTCCATCAGCCCACGCATGTGTCCATCTCTCTGTAGACGGGGACTGGGGAGTCTTCCGGAGCCTCTGGGGACAAGGACCATCTATACAGGTAAGAGGCCTGAGGGCTGGGGGGTGGAGAAGCCAGCTGAGACTCCGGTGAGGAGTCTTCGATTCCCCACCCTGAACCCAAACTCCCACCCTGTTCCCCAGTACCGTATGCAAGCCTCAGTCGCCGAAGCCTGCGGGCCCTGCGGCTCCTCCATTCTCCTCTTCCAGTGGCGTCCTGGGCACGGGACTCTGTGAGCTGGACCGGTTGCTTCAGGAACTTAATGCTACTCAGTTCAACATCACAGGTACCATGGTCCCTGAAGCAGGCCTTGAGGGATGGGGCAGGGCAGGGAAGGGCAGAGACTGAGGGGTATAGATTTCCCAGGGTAGCAGCTAAAAGGACACAGAGCCTTCCGAGGGAGGGTGTGGAGAGCAGGCCCTGTGTCCAGCGCCCTTCTCTCCTCTCTGCAGATGAAATCATGTCTCAGTTCCCACCTAGCAAGGAGACCGCCGGGGAGCAGAAGGAGGACCAGTCTGAGGACAAGAAAAGGCCCAGCCTGTGAGTTTGGCACAGTTGCCAGGTCTGGGAGAGAGGTGATTGGTCTTGGATGCCTGCGTTACGGGAGGGAGCGGTCCTCTGGGAGGCTCTGAGCTGACACTGTTGTTCTTCACAGCCCTCCCAGCCCAGCCCCTGTTCTCCCAAAACCTTCCGCCACCTCCGCCACCCTGGAGCTGGACAGACTGATGGCCTCGCTCTCCGACTTCCGAGTCCAGAACCATGTGAGTCAGGCAGGAGGGTGGGCCAATGTGGTTTTGTGGCTCCCTGTGCCATGTTTGACCTTTCGACATCTGTTGCCTTGCTGACTCAACTCACATCCTCCCTGTTGCAGCTTCCAGCTTCGGGGCCAACCCAGACGCCGGTGCCAAGCTCACTGAATGAGGGCTCCCCACCCCCCCAGGAGCCGGCGAGCAAGGGCAGCCTGGACACCATGCTGGGGCTGCTGCAGTCCGACCTCAGCCGCCGTGGCATCCCCACCCAGGCTAAGGGCCTCTGCGGCTCCTGCAACAAACCCATCGCTGGGCAAGTAAGTGCAGCTGTGCGAGCAGTGAGGCGCAGACCCACAGACCCGTCTTCACTGGGCACCAGCCTTTGCGCTGTCCCCTTTAAATAACTAACTCTGGTAGGTGGGTATTATTGTTATTCATATTTTATGAATGAGGAAACTGAAGCCCTGGCTCACACAACAAGTAAGTGGCAGGGGGAGAATCGAACCCCATCCCACTTCATCTTCCTGAGAGCCTGGTGGGCTCCACCCCCCACACCACTGTTTCTCCTCCACCACAGTCTGGTTCGGGAGCTCTGCTTCTCAACTTTGTCGACATAGATCCTCCTGGTGAAGTGCCCTGCTGCCATCCCAGAATTCCCCATCCGAGCAGAGCAGGAGGCCTCATGACTGCCGTGGGCCTTGCGCGCTTTTGCCTTCATAGGTCCCTTCCTCCGTTAAAAAATAGTAAACATTGTATATTATGACTGTGTTAGTAAAAGGTGACTATATTATCTATGAGACAATTTTCCTGTAGCTCATTTTTTTCCCTTCTGATTTTAAAAGAAATTACAACATTTTCGTGGGCCCCTACATAGTATTGCGGGCCCCGGGCTCTGTGCCGGAGGTCCTGGGCCGCCTCTCCGTCACCGACAGCCCAGTGACTTGAAAAGTGCCGTGTAAGCCTCGGCTCACTGGGGACATGATGGTCCAGGGGCCGCTCTGACCCTGGGCTCAACCCCGACTGGCAGGTGGTGACGGCGCTGGGGCGGGCTTGGCACCCCGAGCACTTCGTTTGTAGTGGCTGCTCCACCGCCCTGGGAGGCAGCAGCTTTTTCGAAAAGGATGGAGCCCCCTTCTGCCCTGAGTGCTACTTCGAGCGCTTCTCCCCGCGGTGCGGCCTCTGCAACCAACCCATTCGACACGTGAGCCCCGCCTGGCCCGCGAGCGAGCGAGGCACTTCTCACCCAAGAGGCTGGGGAAATGGGCTTCACCAACTCCAGTCCCCTCCCCCCAGCCCCACCCCTACCCCCACCTCCTACCCCCCCACTCCCTAGCCCTGCCCCTTGGCCTCTTCCCCTCTCTTTGACCCCAAGTTCCTCCTTAGGTGTCCCTTGCCTTAACTCACACTTCAGCCCACTCACCGAGGTCCAGGGTGGGAGGGGGAGAGAGAAGGGATGGAGGGTCATACGAGTGTCCCCTTTCATTTCCTACAGAAGATGGTTACTGCCTTGGGCACCCACTGGCACCCGGAGCATTTCTGCTGCGTCAGCTGCGGGGAGCCCTTCGGAGATGAGGGTGAGCTTGCCGCCCACCTGAAAGCCATGGGTCTGCTGGACATCCCGCCTCGCAGCCTTTGGCCCGGCCCGCTAGGACCTTAGTCCTTGGGGCCGTGAGTTTTTCCTGCTCTCGTCGGGTCCCCACCCCTGAACCCGGGGGCTCCCTCCATCCCTGCCCTCTGCCGCGCCCCAGACCTGGTCGCTGTGCCCCTCCTGCTCACTCGGACGGACTGCCCTTCCGCGGGCCCCGCGCTTTCACGCGTTGTAAGATCTGGGTGCGCCCGCAGCACTTTCCTCCGCCCGCTCCGCCCCGCCCCTAGGTTTTCACGAGCGCGAGGGCCGCCCCTACTGCCGCCGGGACTTCCTGCAGCTGTTCGCCCCGCGCTGCCAGGGCTGCCAGGGCCCCATCCTGGACAACTACATCTCGGCGCTCAGCGCGCTCTGGCACCCCGACTGCTTCGTCTGCAGGGTGCGCGCGGGGGCGGGGCCCGGGGGCAGGGGGGGGGCTTCCCGGGGAGGGAAGGGGCTTCCCGGGGAGGGGAGGGGCTTCCCGGGAAGGGGAGGG
>PVJC01025869.1:0-24402 GCA_004026665.1 Murina feae | reverse complement strand
TGATTAGGCAAGTCCTTGATTTTTAAAAAATAAAAGCATATAAAATAACAATACTCCTAAAAGGTGAGTAAATCCTAGCTCCACACCATCTGGGTGAAAGCTTATTTTGTATTGGGAAAACCCAACCTATTTAAAAATATAATGAAAAGAGTCACATATTTTAAAAATATGATATCCCCTCTCTTAAGAATTAAGAGTCTATGTCTCATAGCCAAATTACCTTCTGCTATAGAGAGTTAAAATCTCCTTTGCATGAGGTTTTCTTTTGCTTATGGCTTTGTTTTAAGTTAATTCACTATTTGATCACTTGACTGTGAAATCATACAATCTGTATGGAAATGGGTAATCAAGCCTGTTTTACTATTCACCAAATATATCTCTAATGTTCCTAGGTTAATAGTATGAAGTAGTTTGTGCTTTATTATTCTGCACGAATGTTTTTTGAAAAAGAAAGCCTGCCTAAGCATAGAGATATGTTGATATAGAATGTATTTATTCTAAGGGGAAAGAAAACCTGAATCACGAACTAAGAAACAGAAAAATCAAAACTTGAAAACATAATTTATTGTAATATTTCTCCCAATGTAAAAATTACTTCTTATATGCCAAGAAGACTGTCCTTTCAGGCCAAATTCTCACAGCTATGGGAAACTCTCTGTGTATATCCACTCATCCTTTGTTGGATTGTGCTGACTTGTGCAGGACTTCATTCAAATAAGCTAAAATCTTCCTCCCTGTAGCTTCCAACCGAAATAAGACTGACCGCCTTAAAGCATCATGGTATAGGTAGAATGTTTTGTGCTAATGCATATTTTTTGCTAAGTTAAACTGTATTTTCATTTTTATAAGAAATTGATTTGGGCATAGTTGTACAATTTATGTTTCCTGAGAGAGTTTTTTCCTCCTTTCATTTTTCTTTTCTGTAATATACATTCTTGCATTTATTATTTACTATTATTTGTATTGTTTTTAATTATAAGATTAGATTAATCTTTATATGAATGTGAAGTAAAAACAATATACATACATACATACATACATATATACATACATATATATACGTATACTAGTGGCCCGGTGCATGAAATTCGTGCATGAGGAGGGGGTTCACTCAGCCCAGCCTGCACTCTCTCCAATCTAGGACCCCTTGAGGGATGTCTGACTGCTGGTTTAGGCCCAATCCCTCAGGGACATCCCTCTTGCAATCTGGGACTGCTGGCTCCTAACCACTCACCTGCCTGCCTGTCTGACTACCTCTAGCTGCCTGTGCCTGACTCATCACATCTCACTGCCCTCCCCTGCTGGCCTGAATGCCCCCAACTGCCCTTCCCTGCTGGCCTCATCTCCCCTACTGCCCCTTCTCTGGCCCCCACCACCATGGCTTTGTCCAGAAGGAAGTCAGACTTCCAAAAGATGGCTGGTTGACCCAGTCTAATTAGCATATTACCTTTGTATTGTATACATTATATAGGATAGGATTGCTTAAATGGAGGGGGGGGAATGCCTTTTTCAACAGGAGGAGATGCTCTTGGCAGACAAAATTGCATAATTCCTATATCTAGACTGATAGCCAGCCATATGCACTGCCAAACCGGTCATTAAAAAATTGAACTGCTTTCTTACACCTTACACCAAACAGCTGTTTCCCTTAAAACCCCTCCTCAGCCCCCGCTATAGGTTCTGCATTCGCAGTTCACCCAGATTAGGTTCTGACTGATGGGTTTCTATGCCAGTCAGCATCAAAAGCTCCGCCTCCTAGGCAGCCATTGGCTCCTTGCACTTCACCCAGATTTGGTTCTGATTCATCAGTTTTTATGCCAGTCAGCATCTCTGAGCTTATCTCTGGGCCTGATCAAAGAGGCAGGGCTGATCAGCAGCCCCTGCAAAGGCCGGGAGTGAAACAGAGGAGTGGCTGCTGGCGAAGCCTGGAGAGAAAGAGAGAGGCAACGGCTGATCAACAGCTGCCATGGAGGCTGCAGATCAGACCCTGTCCTTCTCTCTGTGCCTCTCCAGGCTTTATCCGCAGCCCCCTCGGCAGTCAGTGCTGGGTTGCTGTGCTGGCACTGGCTGTAGTCACTGTTGGGTCACCACAGCAACCCAGCACTGACTTCTGGTGTTTGGTCGAGCTTCTGGTTGTTGTGGATGTTATGGATCCTGGCTCTTTATATATATAGATGTTTATCTGTCTATCATCTATCTATATATCATCTGTAACCACATATACATGTCAGAATATCTTTACTAGTTTGTAATTTCTTCTCTTTTACTATCTTGCTATTTCAGTAATCCTACAAATAAAATTTTGCAAGTAGCTCTCCCCTTTGTTCACCTTTCAGGAAATGCCTTATAGGAGACCTATTAGGGAACAACAAAGATGCTATAAGATAGTAAAACATTTGCCATGAATAAATAATCAATTTTTCAGACTTTATTAGCTCTGTGTAATGAATTAATTGCCTATAATCCACCTTGTTCAAATCCATTTCCTACCTCTACCTCAAATTATCTACATGCGTATAAACAGAAGGGCTGTGTGGAAAAAGTGAAAGAACTATTCTGAAATAGTTCCTATTGCACTGCTAAAGAGATTACCCTTCATTGTAAGTGAAGTCCAGTCTCTGGAAACCAAAGTGTGTTTCATTTGTTTGCTCGCTTTTTACCTAAGAAGGGAAGTCAACAAATGAGAATGGTTAAGGAAGGAGCTGAGAGAAATTGTTGATGAGCTGAGGCACTTGGGGCCGAGGTTAGATATGTTTTCTCTATGTGACAGATATTCTGATGGTGCTGGAGATACTGCCTGTTATTAGGAATTTCTAGAAAATAAAAATTAAACAGAGTTTAATGTTTCCAAATAACAGATTAGGAAATTCATTTAGTGGACCAAAGATGAAACATCTAATTTATCTTATCTTGGATCCACTTACTTAAAGTTAGTGAATTATTCTTATTACAGACGTTATATTAGCTGATGTTATATAGTTGTGACACACTGGAAAAAGTAAAATTATGAAGACAGTAGAGAGACCAGTGGCTTCCAGAGATTAGGTGGTAGAGAGGGGTGAATAGGCAGAGTAGAAAGAGACTTTAGAGCCGTGCAACTGTTTTGTATGAAATAATAAAGGTATACACAGGTCATCATACATTTCTCAAAACTGATAGAATATACAATATGAAGATTGAACCCAGGCAAAGCCTATGGCCATTAGTTGATAATGATATGGCAATGTAGGTTCATTCATTACTTGTAAAAAATGGACCACTCTTGTGAGGGACATAAATTCTAAGAAGTTGTTCATTTCTGAGGCCAGTTGGTATGTGAGAACTCTGTACTTTCTAATCAATTTTCTGTCAACCTACAATCACTCTAAATCTATTTAATAAAAAATAAATTTAGTCTTTTATAATAATTCTACAAATAAATATGTAAAATACTCATTACTAGTTCTTTCACCCTAGAGGATTCTTCACCAACAATATTATCTAGATTCTTGTATATTCATAAATATTTGGGCTCTAGCCTTCATGCTTGTCTGAAAGCTTGCATAGATTAATATTTTCATATTTTCTTATGAATATCTGGGTGCTTTTCATTGTTATGGCTTCTATATTTGGGAAATCCAAAATTTTTATGTTATGTTGCAAGTTTATATAAAATTTCTTTAATTCTGTTACCTTTTGTTAGTTTTTCGTATTGATATCTATGTCACTTATTATGAGACTAGGGGCCCGGTGCACAAAAATTTGTGCACTCAGGGGGGTCCCTCAGCTGGCCTGTGCCCTCTCATAGTTTGGGACCCCTCAGGGGATGTCCACCTGCTAGTGTGCCTGGTGAGGGGCTGAGGGCCGTTTTCAGGCTACCCATAGTCTCTTCAGGCTTCGGGTCCCTACTGCGGTACCTGGCAAGCCTGGGTCAGGGGCCAATGGCTGTTTTTAGGCTGCCCACAGCTCCCATTGACTCAACATCCCACTGAAACTGGCTAGAATCAGGTTTCTGGTGTTCATTTATCTTCTATAATTGAAACTTTGTTGCTTTGAGTGGAGGCCCAGCTGGCCTAGGCAGGCAGTTTCCTCCATTGCAAATGGAAGCCTCTTGTTTGCTCTAGCTCCATGGCTGCCGGCTGCCAACTTGTCTGGGTTAATTTGCATACAGCCACTCTGATTGGCTGGTGGGTGTTTGCTTGGCTAGTGGGCATGACTTAGGTGTCTCAGAGTGATGGTTAATTTGCATATTACTTTTATTAGATTAGATAAATTGAACTCTTTCTACTATTTGCAGAGATCTGTGGATGAAGGGGGAGATAGACATTTTCCTAGTTTTCATAGTTCACTACTTCATCATGAATATCATTGATTTAGTTTTGTCCAGTTTACTGTATACTTCAATGGCTTCTCTCTGTGTTTTTAACTCCCTGCTTAACTGAATAGGATAATTCCCAAGAGTGTTCTGCCACAGGGCCTAGTGGCCTCTTCATTGCTTCACTCAAAGGATTTACCTTCAGGTTGAGCCCCTCTTTCTCAGGTATCTTATATTTTTATATGTTCAGGGCCGTTTTATTGTTCTCTATACATTTTTATTACCTCCTTATATCTAAATTTTTAAAAAATTAATATTATTGTTTAGGAATGAACATTGTATTTCTATTTTTTCCCTTTAAGTTTACTTTCCATATAATATAGTTCAAACCAAGAAGATAACTATTTTCTGGTAATTAACCTTAAATACAATTATCTTGACTCTATTAAATACTAGTATATGAAATATATTTTGAAAAACATTATTGATAAATATTGTTGCTTGGTAAAATGACCTAAGAGTATAATTAAAATATTAAAATTTACAATGAAAACAATCATTTGGAATAAATAACACTGCCGGAAAAATGTTAAGTACTAAGAACAAGATAAATTCATTGAGGGGAAGAGGGAAAGAGCCTAAAAATACATGAAGTAAGGAAAGTAATTTGAAAAAAATTACTACCAAGTAAGACCCAATTTGCTTGGAATTATAAATTGAATAGAAGAATTAAGATTCAACTATTGAATATAAGGAATAAGACAATCTTGCACACAGATTATATGATTTCCCTTAGCTTAGGAATTTAAATGAAACTTGCATTACACTTTCTATAACATTATTATTTAAATGAACTTAGGAAAATTTTAAAAACTGATAATGAGACTATTTTGGAAGTTAGAAATTAATTATGTATTATGAATTAATTAGATTCTTCAGAAGATTTTATGTTTTATATAGTCAAAAATGGGGAGATTACTAAAAATAAAACAAAAGTAGTGAGTTGGTTATTAACACAGTTTCATTCTCTTCTGTTAGTTAAAACGAAAAGTTGTCAATGAATTTTAAACATATTACTACCCCTCATTCTGGTGCATCTCCATTGACCCATTGCTTTTTAATTTATTGGGTAATATTTTCTGCTGAAATACGCAAATATGTATGTGTGTGCTTCCAGTGACTTGCAGAATGAAAATTATATAATACTGTTATTGAAACATTTATTTATTAAACATTTACTTATTAAATACTAAATTTATTCACCAGCTGATAATTTTATAGTGATCAAGTTCATACTATGATATGAAAATGCTCTTGAATGACTTTAATATTAATTTCTAGAGTCCCAGTGCACAAATTCTTGCACCAGGGGGGGGTCCCTCAGTATGGCCTGCAGTATTGGGTCAAAATTGGCTGTTTGATATCCCCTGAAAGGTCCTGGATTGCAAGAGGGTGCAGGCCAAGCCGATGGACCCCACTAGTGCATGATTGGGGTCAGGGAGGGACTGCAGAAGGGCTCCAGGGCATGTCTGGCCCATCTTGTTCAGTCCTGATCAGCCAGACTCCAGTAGCGAGCATCTGCCCCGGGTGGTTAATGCATGTCATAGTGACTGCTCAACTGCCCCCTGGTGGTCAGTGAACGTCATAGCAAGTGGTTGAGTGACCTTAGCATATCATCAGCATATTACATTTCTTTTTAAAAAATATATTTTATTGATTTTTTACAGAGAGGAATGGAGGGGGATAGAGAGAAATATCAATGAGGCAGAAACATCCAGTTTTTTAATTTGTTTTTTTTTGTTTGTTTGCAATGACTAATATTCTTCAAAATCAAGGATTATTTCTCTAATTTTAATCTGCTGCTTGAAGTTAAAAAGATCTAAATGAAAACTGTTCTTTAATTAATACCAACTATTTTTCAACCAACTTGAAAAATGTACTTTTAATTCAGATTTCCTCAGAATAAATGAATCACTGCCCACTCCATTTTATTAGCATTATTTGAAGTTCCTAAATACTGTCATCACTGAAAGGAATTTAACATGTCTCTGTCAAATTAAATGGAAAAAAGTCTTATCTGGGATTAGCCTAATCCCATATAGGCTAATGATTTCTGTAACTATTATATCATCAGCTTAACCATATCCGTATATATTATACAATGTTTCAATAAAGTGTAATATCCACTGATGATAAATACTTTTAAATCACTAACAAGGAAACTTCCTTGTCTTTATGATGTATAATTTAAAATGTAGATAGAAATTATTATGTAATAGTAACATTTTATATAAATTTAGCTTCTGAGAATAAGTTCTAAAATTCTATAATGTTAATTTCAAAGTTATTTTAATGGAAATAGGTTAAAATCATGTATTTAAAATTAATGTATTTTGCAATTAATAATAAATGTTAATTTATGTACTCTTTATGATTGTGCCATGTGTACATGCTAATGGGATTTTAGCGTTTGTGAATCCTAATCATTTAGTGCTATACACTCATTTATATTTATTGTTTTATATGCATATAAGTAGAGGTCCCACACATGAAATTCATGCACTTGGTGTGTGTGGGGGCCCTCAGCCTGGCCTGAACCCTCTTGCAGTCTGGGAGCCCACTGGAGATGTTCAACTGCCAGCTTAGGCCTGTTCCCTGGGGAGAGTGGCCCTAAGCCAGCACTCAGACATTCTTAGCACTGTTGCGGAGGTGGGAGAGGCTTCCGCCGCTGCTGCTGTGCTCGCTGGCTGTGAGCCCAGCTTCTGGTGCACTGACCACCAGGGGGCAACTACTGTGTTGAACATTTGCGCCTTGGTGGTCAGTGTGTGTCATAGCAACTGGTCATTTCACTGTTGAGTTGATTTGCATATTAGCCTTTTATTAGGATAATCCTATCAATAAAAGAGTAATATGCAAATTGACCATCACTTCAAAACACAAAATGGCCGCCCCCATGTGGTCAAAGATGCCACCACAGATGGCCAGCAGGGGAGGGCAGTTGTGAGCAATCAGGCCAGGAGGGGAGGGCAGTTGGGAGGGACCAGGCCTGAAAGGGAGGATAGTCATGGGCAATTAGGCCTGTGGGGAGGGCAATTAGGGGTAACCAGACCAAACAGGGGAGTGCAGTTAGGGGCAATCGGGCCAGCAAGGGAGCAGTTAGGCATCGATTAGTCTGGCAGGGCAGTGGTTGGGGCAATTAGGCAGGCAGGCGAGCAGTTGGGAGCCAGCAGTCCTGAACTTAGGCCTGGTGGGATCAGGCCTAAACGGGCAGTCGGATATCCTTTGAGGGGTTCCTGATTGGAGAGGATGCAGGCTGGGCTGAGGGACACACACTCCCCCTGTGCATGAATTTCATAATATGCTAATTAATCATAATATGCTAATTAGACCAGGAGTCCTTCCAGACAAAGCTGGAACTGCAAGGGAAGCCTCGGTCCCAGGTGCCTGACAGCAGCCAGAGGGAAGCTTGGGTCCTAGGTGCCAGAGGGAAGCCAGTGCCAGCAGCTGGGGGAAGGAAGGCCTCTTGCACAAATTTTGTGTATCGGACCTCTAGTTTGATATAAATACTCCACCTACTTTGGCTATCCAGTGGTAGATTAGGACAAGTTAGTCTCTTCGTTACAGAATATTTCTGGGCAAACAGCCTAATTCAGTTATCTCTAGTCTCTCCTTGATTTGTTGGCTAATTTAAGCATTCTTTAAAAAACTAAGCAATAAAAATGCGATAAAAGTTTTATTGAGTATTTTTTAGTAAATGCAATAGTGATTTTGATACCCATCACCTTTCTTCCTCACTTTTTAGATACTTTATTTTGTTTCTTTTCATTTGCCTTTCCAAGGTTAGTACACCACTAAAGTAATCTTTTATTTCTCTGAATCCTATCTGTGTGTCAGTAAAATGGATAGCGATACATGCTCTGTTCACCTTAAGTGCTCTATGAAGATCAAAAAAGTAATTGCGCAGAATCGCTTGCAAAATTACCTGTGCTCTACTAATTTAAAGTAATGGTGGCAGACCAGTAAACTTATTTTTAAATTGTATGAAAGCCTGACATATCAACAGTCTTAAGACGTTTTGAGATATATTATAATTCACTGTAGCCATTTACAGATGATAAATGGAAATGAGAAGCTTTGGAGCTGGTTATATCTTTCCTTAAAATAACATGGCTTTAGACTGAGCTACCACAAAATGATACAGTGGCATTATTCTTAGTCATTCTGTTTGGATGAATGATTCACCACATCAAAAGAATATTCTATTTGTTTCTTACTACCTTTAGTCATTTTCATCTGTTTTTGGAGCTTTATAATTATGAAGTCCGCAGAAGTTTAATATTGTAGGATAAAGTTATTCTGGCATGAAAATAAGTATATATTTTTCATGGGTTACATTGACTATTGATATCTACATGATAAGTTTCTTTTAGAAAAGGATATTGGTATAAACTTTTCCCCCCAGAAGAATAGTTAATATTGTTCACAGTGACCAAGATAACTTTAAAATTCTTCTTGGCTTACCTAATTTTATACAGCATTCTTCTCGCTTTTTTAATACTATTTTCTTTAGAAAACTTATAATTACAAGTTGCTTTTCTGCCCTTTCTTTTTTAAAAATTTATCTTTATTGTTGAAAGTATTATAGATATCCATCCCCCCCTTTTTCCCTTTGTTCCCTCCACCCCCACCTCCCAATGCCTCATATTTTTTAAATATATTTTTTGTTGTTGATAGTATTACAGATATATCGCCCTTTTCCCCTTTACCCCATCCTCCCAGTATGGAGTTTCCTAAAAAAAATTTAAAATAGAGCTTCTATTTGACCCAGCCATCCCCCTTCTCTGCCCTTTGATATGTAAAAATTCCCTTGCCCATCTTACAACCTAAGAATGTCTGTCTCAAAAATCTAGGATCCATCACTATGAAATGTCAAGTGTTTGAAATCATCAAGAAATACAGTGTCTCTATCCATCTCTGTAGGAGGATAGGAACCTAACTTCATCAAGTGCCAATGAGCAATCACAGATGGTCTCATCACGTTGACCAACTCCCCACTGACCTCTTCCTGTACTTTACCATTAGCTCAACCAAACACTTAAAAATCCTTCCACTTTTTATTTCAAAAGAGTAGAATTCAATCTCTATTCCTATTTCAGTAGTTCTGAATAGAGTTTTTCTTGCCTCCTTAATTGTACCTGGTGCAATTTTTCTTTGACAACAGAATATATGATTTATGTAACTGAATAACTGAATGTGATGTTTGCTATGAAGTTCCAAGCCAGATCTGGATATGAAAATAATGATCATACAGAATATTCTCTTGGCCCCAGATGTTGCGACATCATAGACTGAGTGGCTTAAATTTAGATGCTGAAAATTACAAGGATAAGGTGCCAACAGATTTGGAGACTGATGAGAGTCCCTTTCATGGTTTGTAGATGGCTGCCTGCATGTTATATGCTCACAGGACTTTTGTTTGGTACACGCTAATAGGGTGGAGAATGAGGAAGGAGGAAGGGAAAGAGGGTAATAGAGAAGGAGGGAAGGAGAAAAATTGAGTTATCTTATATCTTTGGTTTTCATGACAGTAATCTCATCATGAGGATCATACCCTTAGGACCTAATCTAACCCAATTAGCTCCCAAAGGGCTCACCTCCCAATAACATCATACTGGGGTTTAGGGAATTAACGTATGAATTTGGGAGGGACACAAACTTTCATTCTATAGCAACACTATCTGATCCAGCCTGTCTTTCATTCCTTAATTTTTATTAATGCTGAATTAATCTTAAATTATTATATTTTGGTTAGTAACTTCAGTATTCTTTGCAAGCAAATAGAGTATCACAGTAGAATAAAAGAGAAGAGATAAATTTTAACTACATTTATTAAATTTTACAGAGAAGAGGAATCAGAGTTTGATGGGACTTGTGTATTTTCTCGAATACTTTACCAAGAAATGGAATGTTACCTAGAACCCTAATCATAAGGCTTGTCTAGTATTTACTTTTTTCTTTTTTTTAACCTAGCGTCCTGTGGTTTCAAGGTAAGAAGGGCTGGGATGGGCAAACCTACCCTATTTTATCAGTGCTGTCACCCTCCCCATTTCTACTTCACCCCATCTAAAGGCTTCGGGCTATAAAATCTCACTGTCAAAACCAACCAGCTTGTCTTCCTCCTATTTGTTTAATAGATGCATGTTTTCAATGACAAAAGAGACTAAGTAAACTTAATCCAACATTATAGACCAAATTAGATACAGAAACAAACTAAAAATCTAGCTTGTGTAAGGCACCCTTATTTTTGGAAAATAACATATGGAAAATTTATTGGTCAGTCTTTTGATATTTCAAGGAAAGAGTAGGTCAGATTTGTCCTATAACTTGTGTGACATTTTGGTTCTATACTTAAATAAGCATTTATTTTTATTTTTTTGAAATTCCATTGATTTTAAATATAGTTCTCAGTATCTTTAAGTAGATTAACTTATTGAGCTTGCCTGTAAAATTTAAATGTAATATTTAATGCTGATTACCATATATTTAAAAAATGATAATTGAACATATCTTTTCCTGTCGTTGAATTTCTTGGATTTTCCTCATTTGAAATTTTAATTTGGGTCCATTTAGTTATAATTTTCCATAAGATCCAGCATATGTAATAAAATATTATTTAAAAAATCAGGAAAATCCCAATCTTATATATGGCTGGACAACATGCACTTCTGTTTGTTGTCTTTCTTGCAGAAATCAGAATTTCCAAACAGGATTTTTAATATCCAGCAGGTATAGTTACCTATTCAGTTCATCATATAATTTTAATAGGCTTTCACAGAGCACAAAAACTCTATTCCTCTTTCACTTTTGAAATTTAGACTGTTTACTAGGTAATCTTTCCCTCTGTCTAATGGACCAGAGATTCACTAGTGACTCAGACTTCCCTTTTTTCAGATAATTAGAGAAGTACATTAAGTTTTTTAGGCCTCCAGGGGCCACTTAATGTGCTACAGAGAGAATTAACATTGAGGAAAACACATAATTTACTTTAGATAAAAAGGCCATATTTATACTATTAGACATTGTAAATCTCATTTTTATTTTTATCCAGGTGATTTTGCACATATTTTAAAAACTATAATGTGCTACCAAGAGGTTAATAAGAGCAGTAATTCCCTACTTCTTTCTTTCCCCTGTTCTGCAGTGGGTCCTTAGGATCAAAGCCTTCCAATTTTTTAACATTTCTTTAAATAGTAAATAGAATTTTTCTATTCTAAATAATATCCTTATTTTGAGCACTCTTGATTCAGTGAGTCTTGACATAACACAACAGATTTTATTAGAGTAAATGAGTGTCTCTACCCCTGTACCTTTATTCTCTTTGAAGCCTTTAAATATGTTATTTTAAAGCAATATTTATTAAACCAGTACTCAGGGTTTCATTACTATATAAATATAGATACGACTCAAAGTATACCAAGATTACATTCTTCCTACTCTGGCATATATTTGTTTAATTTGTGTACCTAAATTATATACCAAACTTATTTTATTTTCCTCTGGAATCAGCTTTTCATTGTACTTAATTGTTAATTTGTTAAACTATTACTAATCTTCTCAAACACTCTCATATCTTTCAATTCAATATTTCACAAGTTCAAGGGAATTTCTTTTCTTCTTCAAACTTAGCTGGTGACTCTGGGTGCTCCTGGTCTGATATATAGTTGATTGTTTTCAATGCCTCTCCGTTTACATTCTGGAATGAAGCAGTGGAAAACCAATTGGATGCTCTGTGCACACAGACAGAACGCCAATTCCTGGGCATCACCATGAGCTAGTTGTGCAAGAAAGCAGCTATTTCACTGTGAACTTTCAGAACTTAGATTGCCTTGATTTTTTTTTTTTTTTGAGCACTTAATCTAAAGAATTATTCTTACATTTCCTACCTATTTTTTCTGCATAAAACATATTACCACAAATGTAGTGCCTTAAAACATATTATTATCTCACAGTTTCTGTGGATCAGAATTCTGGCATCGCTAAGCTGGGTTCTCTGCTTATACCCTCCCAAGGCTATAGTCAAGACATCGATGACTGAGTTCTCCTATGGACCTTGTGGTTCTCTTCCATTTTCATTGAGATTCCCAGCAGAATTCATTTCCTTGCAGTTGCAGGACAGAGCCCCTCGGCTCCTCAAGGCTCTCCTTTTCCAGAGGCTGTCGATACAGGGCTGGACACTGCCAGGCCCGTAGTAGAGCATCTCAGTACTCTGGTAAGCACTAAACCGTCATTAAAGCATTAGCAATCTAAATCAAGTCTATCTGGGATAATGTTCCTTGGATTAAGTCAAAGTCAGTTGATTAAGGACCTTATTTACATCTGTAAAATCCTTTCACTTTTGTAAGCAGCCATGGGAGTCATATCTCACCACAGTCGCTGGTCTTCTCACATTCTAGGGAAGGAGATTACAAATGGTTGAGGGTCACTGGGGGTAAGTAGTCTGCCTACCAGAGTTCTAAGTGCTCTGTTGGTTTTCAGTGGTGGGGGAAGGTATAATTCTGACTAAGCTTTCCATAGGAATCTGACTTTTTTTCATATTGGAGCCTCATCCTGTTCTCAGCTGTGTCTGGTGTCATCCACCCCATCACATTCCTGCAAGGGTAAAGATGGGAGCCTAGATTCTAAAAGCTTTCTTGTTTTAGAATTGTGTCTGCTGCTTATGGTGCCTAGCTTTGTGGTTCTTCAACAGACAAATTCCTGTAGAATGAAATGGCTTGCCTTTTACATGTACCTTCATCTGTACCTGGTTATGTTCACACTGCTGCTGCTCTCACAAGGCAGTTGGGATCTTCCCCAGCTGGTGCCCATCTTTAAGTATTATTGTAAAATATAGAATATTGCTATTATTTTTTTTTTTTACTTTTGTTGTATTTTACTGAAGTCATTTTTCTTATCAATTGCATATGATTTCTGAGAGGAAAATAGGACAGGAAACTCTTTAATTGATTGTAACACATTAAAAACATATTTCTGATTATAACTAATAGCATGAAATGGGTGATTCTTTATAAATAAGAATATTTAAAAATATTTTTAATCTTCCATATAGTGTTTTCCCTATTTGGGATTTTTTTTTAAAGCAAAGAATTGAGAATTTGTAGACATAATGTTTTTGGATAGAATTTGTTAAACATATATTTTAAAATTGAAATTTTATATATAGGAAAGAATATAAGCCACACATATATAATTTAATGATTTTTTTTACAAAATAAGTACAGTCACATAATCATTCAACACAAGAAACAGGACATTATTAATACTGTAGAGCCCCACCCCATGTACTCTTTCCATCAACCCCTTTTCTATTCCACAAAAATAAATGTTACTCTGACTGCTGATACTTTGAGGTGTTGTGTCTGTTTTAAATGGAATCATAGGGAATCTTCTTTTGTATCTGAAATCTGAATACTTGGAAATAGATTTGTGTTGTTCAATGTACTTGTGGTTAGTTCATTTACCTCTCTCTATATATAAAAGCCCAGAAACCAGAATGGTGGGATGACCAGAATGACCAGTGGCTATGATGCATACTGTGGCAGCCAACCATCCTGATCTGGGCCCTGATTATCCCCTGCCCCTGGGGATTGGCCCCCGATTGCCCACCAACACCCTGGTCGGGGGCAGGGCCAGCTGGCCAACTGCCCACAGACCCTCCCACATGCACGCCCAGCCCAATGGGTCCTCATCAGACCCTTGCACGAATTTATGCACCAGGCCTCTAGTTATTTTATAATATTACAGTGCATGATAATACCAAAAGTAATTACCCATTCATGTAGATGGATATTTGAGTTATTTCCACTTTGGATTGTTATGAATAGTGCTGACAAGGGCATTCTTGTTCATACTTTCAATGCATATAAAATGTATTTATGATGAGTGTATATCTTGCAATTGAATTACTGGGCCATTATGTATGAGTAATATAGAAAGTGATTCTGCCAAAAGCATTGAATGCAGACCCATCATTATAACATTGCATTTCCCAATTATTGATAACTATATATACCTTCATTTATTTAGGTTGTCTTTATCTTTTCTTAATCCAGTTTTACTATTTTCTATGGAAAGTTCTTAAGATTTTTATAACTTTTCTATTGTAAATGTAATTCACTTAAAATTTGGTTTTCTAACTGTTTTCTTCTAGTATATAGATCCACAATTGACTTTGAATGTTGACCTTGCATCCAATGAAGTTACTAATTTTTTATTATTTCCAGTAATTTTGTGCAATTTAAAAAATTTCTACATATGCTGTCATGCAATTTGTTTAGAATAGTCCTTTATTTTTACCTCTCCAGTACTTCGAGTTTCTACTACCTCAATTATATGAATGCTCAGGCTAAGACCTCTAGTGTTATGACAAATACTATGCATGATAAATGCATATCTGTGTTCCTTTTTATATTTTCAAAGTAAAGATTTTAACATTTTACCATTAGTATAATTTTGTTGTGGGTATTTTTTAAACATTAAGTGATTTCTATAATTGACTGTATTGTTTGTCATGTATGTCTATTATATGATGCTCAATTTAAGAGCATCATATAATTTTTATTCTTTATTTTTAAGTTTCCATATTTGTGCTAATGAATTTTCTCCAGTCAAATGAGTTTGAGCAGAACTTTGTAATAACAGTGCTGAATTATCTCTCTTCCTCTAACACACACACAATGCTTCTTTAAGATTCCAGCTTACCAATAGTCATTTCAAGTAACTAGGGCAGTGGTTCTCAACCTTCCTAATCCTGCAACCCTTTAATACAGTTCCTCATGTTGTGGTGACCCCCAAACATAAAATTATTTTCATTGCTACTTCATAACTGTAATTTGCTACTGTTATGAATCGTAATGCAAATATCTGATATACAGGATGTATTTAGGCAACCCCTGTGAAAGGTTGTTTGACCCCCAAAGGGGTTGCGATCCATAGGTTGAGAACCGCTGAACTAGGGTATTAAAACATATAGAATCTTATAAAGTTCTCAAGTTTTTATTTTGAATATGTATAACTGTTGCAAATTCCATTTCTGTTGGTCTCTGTCTTTTTAGATATTATCTAATAAATATTTAATGTGATCCCAGGAAAGCTCAAAGTCTTGATTGATAACAGAGGGAAATGTAACACAAGTCTTAATCTGGCATTAAGCTTTTCTAGTGATTACCAAAGACTGAGAGAGAAACAGGAACTATATACTCAATGTTCACCTCCATGTCTGGTAGTCCCTAAATCTATCAATACATAGCTACTCCTAGAGTATCTTTTCTAATCTACCAACTAGTAAATCCTACTAATATGTTTATACAAATCTCTAGTCAAGGTCAAATTAATTGCACCTACTACTGCAAGGGGAGAAAATGAATTATTCCACTAAAAAAAAGAGCCTTTTCCTTTTGATTTTCTTATGGGTTAATCTATTATAACCCATTGTTTTAGACCTTACTGTGTTTTCATAATCTATGATAGGGTATGCCAATTATTCTCATGACCCTTGAAGACTTTAGTACTTTGTTCAAACCTGGACTTCACTTATTCTATTTCATCATTTTCCAAGGAAAACCTGCTCATGTTGCCATAATCTTGGATAGTCTTACCAAAAGTGTAATGTGCTCCTGTTATACCTTATAATAACCTACATACCTCTTCTTTTCAAATGAACTATGTATGATTAATTTGATATGATATTTTCATTCAACTATTAAAATAAGTATTAATTTATTTCAGGCCTAAGTGAAGAAACCTCTACACTAGGTTTGCAATATGATTTTATATGGTATAGTAATCCATAATAATTTATAGTTACAGCTTTGAGAATGTTATTAACAGTATTCTAGAGCTAAGACTAGACATCATCAAATAGTTTAAGGAATGATTAATGCTGTTTGCCTTAGTATAGAACAGAAGAGGGTAGTAAGTATATTCCAAGTGTGCTTTAAATTTTCTTTTTTGAAAAAAAATATTTTACATTATTACATTTCAAAGAAGTTCAAACACATTAAAAAACTTATGAGACAACTAAAAATGCTAGAATTTGAAATGATCGGCTTTTACAGATGGCTTATTTTTAAAAGGCAGGCCATAATGAAAATGTTTTTATCTTTTAAGAGATCATTGAGTTTTGAGTTTAATTATAGCATGTCATCAAATAATCTCTTTAATGGAACTTGAAATAAAATAAGGCAGATCTACATAAGTGTTTGCTTGTTAATTGTCATACGTTGTATTGTAATGGATTACCCTCAATATTTGTTACCTGGACCACCTCCTCAGTTCTGCTGTGTTGCACCTAAATATAATTAGTCATTGTGTTAAATCATCTATAGATTTTTTCTGAGATGGAGTATATTTGAGAAAGAAAGCAAAAATTAGGAATGCACATGATCTGATCTAATTGCTGCTTTGGGTATTGTTATATTAACTTTTTCTTTAATTTATTTTAAAGAAATCGTATGATTTTGAATTACTCACCACATTTCCTTCCAGTGTGAATCTCTCTTTATTGTGATTAGACTTTTACATTAAGTGCTAAAGCTTTTTACCAAGAAGCAGGTTAATTGTGCCATCTATTTTCAATTAGCCCTAATAGGGTGCATGTATAGCTGTGGAATCTATTGTGCATGTCCTTATAGAAGTGAGGAAATGGAGTAAAAGCTATTATTTTGATGTCCTGATAAATTATACTCCATATTATATTAGATTAACAAAATGAATGACTAACGTTCCATGTGCACATGAGCTGTGACAGCATTTTTGACTCTTAATAAATCTGAATACTGGCTGATAGCCAATCCTTTTTATATTAAATGCAAATTGAATCTAAATTATTTCATTACCTTTAGTCACTCATTTCTAAAAGCTGATGTGTGTGTGTATGTGTGTGTGTGTGTGTATATATATATATATATATATATATATAGTCATTATTAACTTTTCAACACTAACCAGGAAAATTCTAAAATATTTAAGTTCTTTGCTATCTTACGAGAATGTGTATGCCAAACATTAATGAAGCTATAGAGTGAAATGTATTGTTTTTATCTTACTGTGAAATGCAATGTAACCTTTTATTTTTTGAATTGTGAAATACTCATATAATTAATTGTTCCACATATATATAAACATATGTATTAATTTTATTACATATATTCATAAAAGCTTCCTGAACAAAAATGAAAATGCACATTTGTAATTGTTGCTTAGAATGAGAAAAGTTGGTAACTGGTTTGGATCATTTACATTAATAATGCCTTTAAAAGGCCAGGTTTTTCCCTTGCTATATTTTGTAGATAGTTTCATTCAGGAACACCCATAAATCTAGAATTTGTCAAATTATAGTATGGGAAAGGTTATTGCAGTTAAACTATATTTCTTAAATACTGTCATTGTTTTGTTTTCTATATATTTCCAGCATTTCATTTCGTGATCCAATTCTGAGATGAGGATTTCAGCCCCAGTATTTGCCTCTTTTCTATGTCAAAACCAAGTTAAATAATCCCAGAAATATTAAATTTTTAAAAGTTTAAGAACTCTGTAGATTGAAAGTATTAAATTGTTCTATAAGTATAAAATAAAGTTTATAAACATACTCTAAAATAACTACCCTTTGAATATTTCCAACACAGAATAATGAATTAATTCTGAAAATGTTAATAGCAAAGATCATTCTTTAAATTTATTTAATCTAGAATTTTCAAAATATATTCAATCATATAATACATTTTTAGAGAACACTTATTAACATTTTATTTAATGTTCCTCCAAAAAAAAAAGATGGAAAATAACTTTATAGACACAAGAGAACCAAGAGAAATAATAGAGTAGTAATAAATCACATCAAATTGTGTGTTAACATTTGAACACAATAAAATCATTTTGGAGCTATTTTAGATCATCAAAGGCAATCAAAACTTAAGAGAATTATTAATGCATTTATTTATGCAAAGGAGAAAAATCACATCATAATTTTGACATTATAAATGTCATTTGACAGAAACAAATAACTCTTCTGTGTAAAATTTCATGTTAATTATGGAAAAAAAGGAAGCTTTCTTAACATGAAGAAGAGCACTAGAATACTAAAGAAAACATCAATCCTAGGGATTAAACATGATGGACATGCTTCGGTGAGCTTTGAGGCATTGCAAAGGAAAAGATTTTGAACCATAATGAAAATCAGAATTACTGTTTGATTTTTTAGTATTAAAAATGGTTATACCATGAACCAGAATATTTTGATTCAAGAAGTTTGTGTGTATCTGTATTTTTTATTTTTTTCAAATTTAGGAGAAAGATCTAATTTTTTTAAAATTTATTTTTATATATATTTTTAATTTAAATGTGCTAGGATAATTTGACTTTTTTCATTATTTAAAGTATTACATATGCATCCTTTTCACCCCACCAACCTCTCCTGGGCCACCCCCAGCCCCTGGGGCAAAGCCCCCACCACCCCAGTGTCCATATCCATTGGTTATGCTAATATGCATGCAAACAAGTCTTTTAGTTGAGCTATATATTTTAAATGTTTACTTCAGTATTAATGGTAGCAATAATTATTATAACATTTATTGAGTGATTTCTCTAAGTCTGAACTCTTCTACATGTTTTAGATATAAATTCTTTAAACTTCACAAAATCTGTACAAGATAGGAGCTATTACTATTTTCATTTAATAGTCAAGAAAATTAAGATGCACAGAAGACTACTAAATTACTTACATCCTCTATAGGAAACATTGGGTCTCACTTCATTAGCTGAGTGTTGGTCATGTTTTTGAAATGGAACAAAATCTCAGGCACCAGTTTCATGGGAGCCATATTAAAAATAATTCTATAATCAATATCAAGATATCACATGTAATCAGTATATATATTTGAATTGATGGCTCATTGGAAAACAAACTAAAGTATGGGGGTATGGGAGGAGGGGGGAAGGTCAAGGGGGAAAAATGGAGACTTATTTAACACTCTTCATAATACTTTAAGCATTAAACAAAAATTAAAAAAAAAAGAAAAAGAAAAACCACCATTCTCCAGAGCAAGCATGTCAAACTCAGCCCGCGGGCCGCATGTGGCATACAATGAATATTTTTGCAGCCCAGCCAATATAACACTATGTAGAGAATCTTTTAATAAAAATTTTATAACTTAAAAAAAAGAAAACAAACTAAAGTAGAAACTAAGAAAATTTTTTAAAAACTCTTAGCTCATGAACTATCCTATTCCTTTCATGCTTTCTTTATAAGATGAAGAAAATATGATCACATATTCAGAAAATTCTTCAACATGTTTTAAATCTTATATTTCTGCCTTCATATAGCTGAACTACCAGTTGGCTCCTTTGTTATAATTTAAATTTTTAAAGAGGGTAAATGGGGGATAAATTATGGTAGGAGACTTGACTTGGGGTGGTGAACACACAATCCAATATATAGATGACATATTGTAGAATTGTATACCTGAAGCCTGTATAATTTTATTCTCCATCACCCCATAAACTCAACAAAAAAGAAAATTTTAAAAAATAAATTTTTGATGGATATTTTAAGACTACCACAGAATTATTCAAATAAATTAATTATTTAATTCTTTATTTGGTAAGAGAATGTCTAAATTTTAGCTATGAACATCTAGAATGAAGACTATATTTTCCAGCTTTTCTGTAAGCTAGATGTTCTTATGACTAATTTCTAACCAACATTAAAAGCAAAAGTGATGTATTGAGTATTACACTTAAAAAGAATAAATTGTGTTTTCCATTTTGTATTCCATATCCTGCTGTGTGGAATATTGAATTAAGAACAGAAAGTGATCATTTTAGATTATGACATGGAATTGTATTTAGAGACTAGAGCAAAAGATAATGGAGGTCAGCATCTCCAGTAATGAAAACACCATATCACCTATGCCTTTTTATGGAATGTTACATAAAACAGGAACAAACTTCTAGTTTCCTTAAGCCATTGACAACTTGCTCTTTTTTATGACAGGTAACATTGTATCAATCAACATAGTTTTATCTAATCTAATAAAAGCATAATATTGAAATTGATCATTTCTTCAGGACACCTAAGCCACGCCCATCAGCCAATCAGAGTGACTGCATACAAATTAACCCAGCCAAGATGGAGGCCGGCAGTCATGGAGCTGCTAGAGTAAACAGGCAGCTTCCATTGCAGCAGGAGTAAAACTGTTTGTTGGCCAGCTCGGCTTCTCTCGGCTCCAGGCAACAACATATTTGCAACATCATCTCAATTATAGAAGCCTCGGAGTTGAAGCCAACAGAAGGCTTCGTTACCTGCCTAGGCCTTGGCTTAAAGGAACAGTGTATCAATTATAGACGATAAACCCAAGAACCTGCTTCCAGCCAGCCTTGCTGGGACGTTGGGTCAATGGGAGCTGTGGGCAGCCTGAAAGCCTGAAAACAGCCCTCAGCCTGTCACCCACACTGGCCACACCCCAGTGGTATGAGGGACACCACTGGGGGCCTTGGCCAGCCTGCAAATAGCCATAAGCCCCTCACCCAGACTGGCCAGTTACCCCAGTAGGGACCCAAAATCTGAAGGGACTGTGGGCAGCCTGAAAGGCTGAAAATGGCCCTCAGGCCTGCACCCAGGCTGGCCACACCCCAATGGGGTGAGGGATCCCACTGGGGGGCTTGGCCAGCCTGCAAACAGCCATCAGCCCCTCACCCAGGCTGGCCAGGTACCCCAGTAGGGATCCAAAACCTGAAGGGGCTGAGGGCAGCTTAAAAACGGCCCTCAGCACATCACCCAGGCTGGCCACACCCCAGTTGGGTGAGGGTCCACACTGGGGGGCTTGGCCAGCCTGCAAATAGCCATCAGCCCCTCACCCAGGCTGACCAGACACACCAGCAGGTAGACATCTCCAGAGTGGTCCCAGACTGCGAGAGGGCACAGGTCGGGCTGAGGGACCTCCAAGTACACAAATTTTTGTGCACCAGGCCCCTAGTATATTATAAAGGAAGCATAGGTAGTAGGTACCTGACATATATTTTCCTTTTTACTTGTAAATCTCAGAAATGAATGTGCTGACTATTGTAATTGAATAATTCATTTCAAAATGCTGCAAAAAATGAATCAAGTATGAAAAATAGCAAAATCATGAAGTGATCTATTTACATATTTTAAAATTTGCAAATTTACTTTTCTTATGTCAATTTTCTTTAATTATTAATTTAATTATTTTTTATTTCTGTTCTATTAGTTGACATTCTACTGACATGTAAATCTTTCTTTTGACTTTTGGTCAGTATGTACTCCTAAATTCCCACATTTATTTAATGATGTACAATTTTTCACTTTTATTTCTTTGGTGCTCAAATTTTCCAAGTTTTAGTCAGTTAGAAATTTTCCATATACTTATAGTAGAGAAATTTCTGTGTGAATGATGAATAATCAAGAGTGCATCTGGTCATATTGGGTTAAATATTTTTATAAGAACAAAAGCTGTAAAAATGAATCCAAATAACCAGCAAAAAGAGTTTAAAAGAAACATGTGCTTTAATTTGTTAAGCTCTAACCTTTTCTGTATTAGAAAAATACTTTGACACAAACACTTTAAAAATGTCAGCAGAAAATCTATACTCCATTTCTTCACATTGGCTTTGTGACATGTGTTTGCTGATATTTGACAATGGATAAGTTAGGATTGATTTCTTCAACTACTATTCTTTTCTGTTGTATTATGGGAAATTAAAGGGCTGAAATGAACTGAGTTCCTCACAATCCCATCATCCCTCATGTGAGCAAACCTACATGTGCTCTCTGGGTCTTCAAGGTTAATAGACGTTCAGGAATAACACATCACTGTAAGTTGAAGAAATTATTAAAATTTTAAGTGCAAAGAAGAGACTATGTACTACATGCTTTATAAAAATTATTTCAAAATAAAAATGGATTTTCTTTTTAGTGATGATATCCTGAACCTAATTCTCAGCTCTTCTTAGTGAAGATGCATCAAAAATGAATACTTAAGGCTAGACTTCATCATTGTGGAAGATGATGGAAAATTAAAGGAACTCAAAGAAAAGTCAAATGTTATTAAGTTATAGGAATAGCCAACTTAAAAGAAGTAGTATATTTAATTACTGTAAGGAAAATTTAACCTCAATCAGATGGAGAATAATGAATTTATATTACTTCAAAAGGTCATTTAAATTCAATTCATTTTTTGGTAAAAATCTCACTTGGCACAACTTTTTTATGGAGAGAAATTTAGTACTATCTTTCAATCAAATTAAATATGTAAGCCCACACATATATGGACAATTAATGTATGAGAAAGAAGCCAAGAATATACAATAGGGAAAGTATAGTCTCTTCTACAAATGATTCTTGAAATAGCCACATGCAAAAGAATGAAACTTGACTACTACCATTTACTCTACACAAAAATGAATCCAAAATAGATTGAAGATTTGAATATGAGATCTGAAACCAAAAAAATTCCTAGAAGAAAACGTAGAAGGTAAGCTCCTTGATATGGATCTTAGGAATTTTTTTTTTTTTTATCTGACTCCAAAGGCAAGAGAAACAAAAGCAAAAATAAATACATGGGACTACATCAAACTAAAAAACTTATGCACAGTGGAGAAAACCATCATTAAAATGAAAAAGTGATTAGTTTTAAGGGATGATCACTTTTTAATATATACAGATGCCATATTATGGGAGATCTTTGCAAACCAAATGTTTCATAAATGGTTAATACCCCAAGTATATCAAAAACTCTTACAACTTAACAAAAACAAGAAAACAACAACAAAATAAAGTCCAAACAACCCAATTAAAAATGGGCAGAGAATCTGATTCGATTTTTATAAAGAAGACAGGCTGATGGTATGCAGGCACAAGAAAAGATTTTCACCATCCATGATTCTTAGGGAAATGCAAATCAAAACCAAGTGAGATATTACATCACACTTGTTAGAATGGATGTTATAAAAAACAACAATAAGAACAGATAATTCTTGGAGAGGTTGTGTAGTAAAAATATTCCATGCCCTAACTGGTTTGGCTCAGTGGATAGAGTATAGGCCTGCAGACTGAAGGGTCCTGGGTTCAATTCTGGTCAAGGGCACATGCCAGAGTTGCAGCCTCAATCCCCAGTGAGGGGCATGCAGGAACTAGCCGATCAATGATTCTTATCTGTCTCTCCCTCTCTCTCCTTCTCTGACAACAATAAAAATTGAAAAGAAAATCTGACTTTACAATTATATAAATAGAATAGTACTTAGCCATAAAGCGAATAAAATCTTGCCACTGGCAACAACATGGAAGGACCTAAGCATATGACACTAAGTGAAAAAAATTGGAAGGAGAAAGACAAATATGTGATTTCACTCCTATGTGGAATCTTTAAAAATAAAACAAAACAATAAAAGAGAAATGAACAAATAAAATAAAATCACAGATACAGAAAAGAAATCAATGGTTACCAGAGAGGAAGAGGGGTTGTGGGGTGGGTGAAATGGGTGAAGTAAATCAATTGCATGGTAATAGAGGTTAGTTTTAAAGGATGATCACTTTAATGTATGCAGATGCCATATTATAATATTTTACATCTGAAACATACAGTTAAAATTAAAGAATATATTTTGTTCTGTAGTATAGAAATTTTATTGCTAGAAATATACCATTTGTATATACTTGAAAAATTATGCTGTTAATATGTTTTAAGATGTTCATTGCAATATTTTTTGACTAGCAGAAAACATATCTAGTTCCTTTTTTTAAAACAATTACAACTTGCTTTAGGGAACTCTATTTAGTGCACTTGTCTGGAACTAAAACCTTAGTGTCTCTGAGGTCTGCCTAGTGCTGCAGGCTAAGTCCAGCAGGTCATAATAAATGCAAGAAGTTCCTCAGAAGGCTGATGGACACCTTCAGCAGGGCTGAAGATCTGCATATTGTTACCTGCTGCCAAAACAACTGAAGGCATTTCCCTTAACCTGATAATCTTTTCCTGTTTGCCAAGCCTTACATTTGATATGTAGATCTGCTTTCCTAAAGGGCCAATGTGTTTTCC
>PVJC01025868.1:0-24431 GCA_004026665.1 Murina feae | reverse complement strand
TATCAGTCACATTGAAATGCTAAAATGTATCTCAGGCTCAAAGGCTTTATTATAGTTCTAATATTAAAAATGAAATGCAGTCATAGGAAATAAATGTAGCAAATAATTTTCCCTAGTATTGTATGTCCCCACATTCATCTGAAATTTAATTTATTGGAGGGTAGAGGGTCAATAGAGAGAAGGAAAAATAACCAAGTACAGTATATATAAATGCAAATTACCTAAACAGGAATCAATACTTATGAATGAGAAAGTGTTGGCTGCTATGCTATTTATCAAATCATTTATCAATGATCTATCAATATAATAAAAGAAAAAGGATTTTATAGGAATATGAGTATATGATAGATATACAAAATGTATAACATCTATCAAGCTCTATTTTATTGATTTTTTTTTTTTTTTTGAGAGAGAGAGAGAGTGGAAGGGAGAGGGAGAGAAGATAGAAACATTTATGACAGAGAAACACTGATCAGCAGCCTCTTGCAGGACCCCTACTGGGAATTGAGCCTGCAACCTAGGCATATGCCCTGACCGGGAATTTAACCAACAACCTCTTGGTGCATGAGATAATGTTCAATCCCCTGAGCCACACCAGCTGGGCTCAAGCTATATTTTTAATACGCAGAAAATGTTCCCATACTCCTAATTCCTGTGCTGCCTTAAAAGCTTGGTATGCTCAAGCACTTCCAGACTGAAATAAAAGGTGCCAAGGCCTTGACATGTGAGAGACAGTGAAAGGTGCAGAGGCAGAGACACATTGGAGGAAGGACAGGTAGCTCAGTGTGCAGAAGACTACATAGGACTTTAAGAAAAAAGTTAGAAAGGTAAGCAGGAGCCAGAACACCAATGACCAAATATTCAAACTTGGTCCTGAGAACAATGAAAAGACTTTGAAAGTATTTAAATATCAAATGACGTGGCCAGATTTATGATTTGAACAGTCCTCTGGCTGCAGGGGAAATAATGCATTTGAGGAAGTAAACCTAGAAACAGCTGTTGGCATCTTCCAGCAGAGAGATGATGCTGCCCTAAATCACGGCCATGAGGAAGAAGCCTGCATGGAACAGCACAGTCCTGGAATGAATCCACTACCTTCCCAGTGGAATCCTAGTCTGAGTGGCAGGAAGGTCTTACCGTGTGTTGGCAACAACTGCTATTCACAGAGAATGGAAAGGCAGATTTCTCTGAAGTGAGTTGGCTATAGGCTAAATCGACTTCTGAAGTCTCCTCCTTATAGAAGCAGAAGAGCCGATCACTTGGATTGAATCTACATCTACCATATTTTGAGTCTTAAGGAAACTTAACCCTTCTCTATGTCTCAGTTCTCCTCATTCGTAAAACAGGGATGACATTAGCATCTATCCAGTGACATGCTGCTAAATGTTTGAAAAACCATACTTCACAATGTTAATTGATTTCTTTAGTGTAAATAATTCTATCATGGCCACATTGAAATTCATACAACTTGATATCAACTGATTTAGAAAATTCCTGAAATTTTAACTACTGACTCTCAGAAGCCAGTGCTAGCCTACTCTTGCACATCTCTGCATCTAATCATAAGGCCATTGTTAGATTAAATGTGCAAATACATGCAAAGCACTTGCTACATTGCCTAGCACATATTGAGAGCTCAATTATGTTAACCATTATTGTTTTCAAACTCTAATTACGATTATGTAAAAAAAGCACAGTTGGACTACCCTATTTTTAAAATTATTTTAGAAAGTCTTGCTTTACAAATTTCTAACTAAACAATACTAATAAAGTATCTCTTATTTTTTATGATCACCCAAAGTTGCACACTTCTATTCCAGTGAACTTTGGTAAATTATTTCTAATTATTTAGGAGAATTATTTCATTTTTCCCATTGGTTTTATTGAATTTACATGAAGTTACCAAAGGAAATTCAACAATGAATTCTTTTGAGGCCTTTTTTGAATGTCTTTAGACCACAGATAATATTGGTTACACTGGAGATTAAGTGGTATATCTGTAGAAATGTATCTTGAAAAATTAAAAGTATTACTAGTATACACTTAAAAATTAATTACTAAGGTACGGATCCTTACTACAAAGAATGTGGTATACATTGCTATCCTTCACCAAGTCATAATGGCAAATCTTTATATTTCTATTTTTTATTTTAAAATATTTTATATAAAAGTATTACTGAGAAATTCATAATTTGGAAATTAGTGCATGTCAACAGATATAATAAATTAGGAAATAAAAAATAGTTTTACTTAATCTTTTTGTATGATTATTATTAACTTATATGAATAAGCATTTCTAGAGTAGGATTTGTGAATCTAGGCATAAGGTGGGATTTTGGTAGAGAACCTCTTATATTAAAACTAGAGGTCCTGTGCACAAAATTCATGCACTCATGGGTGGGGAGGGTTCCTCGGCCTGGCCTGTGCCCTCTTGCAGTCCAGGAGCCCTCAAGGGATGTCCAACTGATGGCTTAGGGCTGCTCCCCCTAAGCAGTGGGCCGAAGCCATCAGTCAGACATCTTTAGTGTTGATGTGGAGGTGGGAGGGGCTCCCACCACTGCCACTCCACTCCTGCATTGAGTGTCTTCCCCCTGATGGTCAGTGCATGTCATAGCAACCGGTAGTTCTGCTATTTGGTCTATTTGCATATTAGCCTTTTATTATACAGGACAATATAATTGCTATAATACCTGGTTAAAAGACCTTGCTAGTAGCAGGTTTACCTGAAAACTAGAATACCTGAAACAGTAGGAATGAGTAAATTCATGAGGATATCAAAATAAATGCTTTGAAATCAGATGTCCTGAACTATTAAGGAGTTATGCTAGTATGATACAATTTTATCATGGGATTAAAAATATTTATTGAATTAAAATAAAATATAGTAAAATATGAAAAATCTGGCCCAGAATATATTACCAATTTAGACACATGCATCTTTAACCTTAGATTTTAAATTGAGTCATTTGGTGCTATATTAGCTGATGAACACATCATAAAAATCTGTTTCTTATTTAGCTCATTTACCTGAAGATACAAAAATATCATTAGGCTTTCACACACATACACAATGCTGACCTATAAAGTTTTACTAACAATTCTTTATATTTAATTCAACTCTTTCCCCCACTGCCGTAATTTTTATAGATGTTTGCTAGCATTAAATCTAAACAGCTACATTTTGTCCTTCCCTAGGTCTTAGTTTATTCCATGAATAATGGAAATAATTAGCCTATATATTGAAGGTGCCATCTCCACACATCAATGACCAATAAAACTTCTGAGAAATAGAACCCATTCACCAGACTGTAATTAATCAGAGTTGTTTTGACACTCATTTTTAGGGCAAAGAGACAGTGTGCAAATAAGTATAATCAGTTTGACTGAATAGTTGACTCAGAGATATAAACATGGAACAGTTTTATTTTTCCAATAACTTCTACCAACTCTGATCTGTTATCCACCCCTCAATCCTTTTCTGGGGAATGGCAGTCATCTTCAGCGACGGTTCGGTCTGATTGTTCATTTTTTTCCTGTCATCTCTAGTAATTAAAAGTGTCATTCCAGATCTTAAGACTCAATCAATCCTCTTCATTTCTAAACTAAGTATCACAATGATTGTTTAACCCCAGCCAGCCTTTTACACTGTTTCCCAGAAGCACAGAAAGCTCATCTCTTTTTGACATGTGCCTCTACACCCTTGTCTTACCCTTATCATCTCTTTCCAGCCCCCTTCTCTACGCCCTGACAGAGTCCAACACGTGAGCTCAGACGCTTTTGTATGGGAGACAGTCACCCACCGGTCCTTGGGCTAAAGCCAGAGGGAGGATGATTGGCCGTTCCCAATTTTGTACAAATGGTCTGTTCTTCCTAAAACAAGAAAGGGAGAGGGACTGCTGACTTCTTTTAAAACAAAAAGGAAAAGAAAAACCTGTGTTTAGAAAAGGCCACCAAATCCATTTGGCTTCTCTGTCTCTATGACCTGGCAGGAGTCACAAACCGAAAATGAAGCCACTAAAAAACTTTCCCTGGAGAAGTCCATAGTTTTCTTCACAAG
The DNA here is from genome assembly GCA_004026665.1 of Murina feae. Taxonomy (NCBI): domain Eukaryota; kingdom Metazoa; phylum Chordata; class Mammalia; order Chiroptera; family Vespertilionidae; genus Murina; species Murina feae. The sequence goes on along the minus strand of PVJC01025868.1, from coordinate 20,374 downwards.
GACATAATTCTTCTCTATAATTTCTGCAGGATCCTTATCCTTCTTTAATTGAAAAATATTTTACAACTTCATGATAACGTATTTTAGGTAACTTTTAGGCTCTCTTGGAATCAATATATGTTCAGCTCTAAAATTAAGAGCAGTAAATCTAAGGCTAGATAGTAACCAAGCACCAAGGAGAGATTAAATGCATTTTTACTACAATGTCTCATGAAGATTAAGATAGCAAAAAAATAAAAAATTAGTAAATGTTAAAAGCAAAATGTTTTGTTGATTACCACACTCCATACATTCCAATTAACCGAAGCTTCCCTCTATTATATTCTGCAGGGAATTAAAGACCAACAGAAAGTACATCCCTAAATGCCAGGTCTTCTGATTTGTTCAGAGCTTTCTTCTGAACAAATTAGATTCATTGATCCTACTCACATCCAACAAAATAAGTTATTAAGAAAGAAGTTAGCTGTTGTTACCAATCCCCTCCTCCTGCTCCACCCCAGAAAATAACATCCTTATATCTTAAGGATGTTACTTGGTCTTATGCTATCATTGATCTGGGTAATGAGAAGAGATGTAGCAATTAATTGTCAGAGGTAAAGAGTTTCTATGTCCCAGGCCTATCAGAAAGCATTAAGGTTGGAGTCTGATGCTTTGAGCGAGAGAAGGTGAAGCTAGGAGGCACTAAAAAGTTTGAGCTTTTCCAACATTTGAGAAGGAAATGGAGAAAATTAATTCTTTAGCTGCATTTTTAGCTGTATTTTAAGATAACCGCTTTTAACCAGTCGCCTGTCATGGAAAAAAATCTCAGTGCTATAACTCATTATTGTAAAGCTTAAAAAGCTTCCAGATTTCCACTATATAAGTTTTCCTACTGCATGCCTCTGAGCTTCATTCCACTGTTTATTTGCAGACTCCCAGTTTGTGAACTGTTCTATGCACAATAAACTCTTACTAAATATAATTTTATTGACCTAAGTTTCTGGATTTTAACATCTTTCCTTTCTTTTTTTATTTTAATTTGCTTCTTTCCAGAGCTCTGGTCTTCTGGATCCACTATCTACATTACTATATTTTCCACTGTATTTGTCTTTTTTTTTTCCTCAGTACTTTAAGATATATGCTAGGCCATTAATTAGAAATCAAAGTTAATTGTTTTTCCTTGAATTATTTTAGTTAACTGTTTAGTGGGGACTTATGTTTTAGGTTCTAAAACATCCTGTCCATTCTACACTTGAATGTGAGTCACTGAAGTGATTCTAATGTTGTTGTTGTTGTTACTCAATCTTTCATATATGTCCCCCACAACCTTATTTCACTGGATGCGTGTAGTTTCCTCTACCTAAGCTTCCTCTCTCTAACAGATAGTACCTTAACGTGATGCCTTTTTTCTCTGTAAGTTTACAGATGTTAGTGGGTTCCATCTTAACGGGTGGCTATCTCCCAGGGTTTAGAAGGTGAGGTGTTCTCCACCCCTAGGGGTTTCTGGTCTAGATGCAGCAGACAGCGATTCCATTGCTCCCTTGTCTCCTAGTTGGGCAATGAGGACACCCAGACACCAGCTTTTAATTGGTCCGTTGGGAGCCATCAAAACAAGGCACCTTCATGGAGAGAGCTTAGGTTGATGTCAACTTTTCTCAGTGCGAAACCACAAAGCTCTGTGGGCCAAGGTCTTCCCAGGATTTAGTGCTCTGTCCTCTCTCTGAGGGCCATCTCAAAGCTGGTGTTCATACAGTGCTCAAACCATCTTTCTCTTCTTTTTTGCTTTCCTTGTTTATTGTCTGTTTTGAGGTTAACATTTAAGAATAAGAAAAAGCAAAAATACTTTTAGGGCTTAAACACATTACAAATCCACTAAAAAAGAATTCTTAGCATGACGAACCTTCTTAGTATCATCTGCCTTCTCGGTCTTCATCTCATGAATCTTAACTTTCAACTGTGAACAAGTTACCTGGGATTTCCAGTTGCTACACATTTGTAACATGATAAGTTTGAGTCCTCCTAATGCTGCGACCCTTTAATACAGTTCCCCATGTTGTGGTGACCCCCAACCATTAAATTATTTTCGTTGCTACTTCATAACTGTAATTTTTCTAATGTTATGAATCATAACGTAAATATCTGATATGCAGGATGTATTTAGGTGACCCCTGTGAAAGGGTCATTCGACCCCCAAAGGGGTCGGACCCACAGGCTGAGAACCGCTGCTTTAGACTGTCCACACTACGGAGTTCCTTACCTTACTACTTAGTAGTTTGATTAGTATTAGGTAAGTTTCTTTCAGCTGGTAGCCTAACAGTTTTAGCTTTCTTTCAATTTAAGTATTTTTGTTGACAAACTGGCTTTCAAAGGGACCAACCATTTTCTTCTCATGACTTAAAAACATATCTTGTATATGGCAAAACACAGAAAACTTTAAAAAATACAAAGCAGTTAATGTCTTCATAACTGCTTAAAATTGTTTGTGTGTAAAAAGTACAAATCACTCTGGAAATTTTTTCCATGCTTTCAGATTATGTTGCAAATAGTGTCTAAAGAGAATTGAAAAATTCAATACTAATTTCATTTTACAAAAAGCAAGCAAAGAAATAAACTCAAGATAAAAAATCAAGGGAGGTCTTATTAATTACCTCCCAAAAATGTTAAGATTGTATTTGTCTTAACAACAAAACAGTGGTGGGGGAAGGTCCAGCTGCTGATGCATCATATGTTTTTAATCTCCCCATTTTTTCCATTTATAAAGAGAACAAATCTAGAGGGAAATTATGAGCCAAAACTTTACTTTTATTAAAAGCCTGTGACAGCTGAAACACACAAGAAAGCTGTTGGTATATAATGCCAAAACACAGGGCAAGATTTTAATATCAAGTTGGTTCATGGAAGCGTTATCCTTCTATGGGATTCACTCCAAGATAAGAATAATAAATTATTAGAAATAATCACTTTCTTCCTTTATACCTGGAAATAAATTTGTGATTAATATACATTATAGGGAAAAGTGTTCTGTTCGTATAATTAGTTCATTTCTTTAAAACTTATTGAGATTTTATGTTGATTTCTAAACATAATGATCCTAAATAATATGTTGCTTAGGTTATTTACATAAAGGCTTACGCGTGTATTTGAAAGGGTAATTCATATGAAAGAGTGCTTTTTGTTTCTGGTAGTTAACACACCTTCAGAATGAAGCCTGATGATCCAGATTATGTGGATAAATGATAGGGAAAGAGTCCTGAGTGCTGAATTTGCAACTTAAAAAGATACCAAATATGATCCGATTATTCATGCATCAAGTGTTTATTTAGCAACTACTCTAAACTAGACAGTGCTGAGCATTAACAATTCAAAATATCCTTTTAGTAAACACCATCACTATCTGCTCTGAAGGCTAAATTATAGGCACTATAAAATTCAAGTATGTAACTGCTGCTTGATCTTTAAGCGTACTCCTATATTTAAAAATAGTGAGAACATTATCATTTAGTAATAAACTTAATTTTGGAATAATTTTGAATAATAAGCTATAAAGGTAGTATAGAAAGTTCCCTGTCCCTTTCATCCCACTTCCCTGCTATTACCCTATTACATAAGCCAACCACAACTCATTTGTCAATACTAGGAAATTAACTTTAGTAGAATACTAATAACCAAACTGCAGATTTCTCTCAGCTTGCCCCAGTTTTTCTCTCCCAAGATTTAATCCAGGACATCACATGTCCTTTAATCGCCAGGTCTCCTTAGTCTCCTCTAGTCTGTGACAGCTTTTCTGTCTTCCCTTCTCCTTCAGAACCTTCACACTTTTGTTTGTTTGTCTGTTTTTATATTTTTTACGTTTCTGTAACTTTTAAAGACTACCAGTCAAGCATGTTGTAGAATGTTCATCAGTCTGGCTTTGTGTGATGTTTCCCATGATTACATGCTGTAGAGGGAAGGTGCCGTTTTCATCCCATTAGAGCAGAGAGTAGATGATATCAACATTCCTCCTACTGGCCACCTTCACCTTTATCACTTGGCTGAGGTCGTGTCTGACAAGTGTTTTCTTTCTGTGCTTTGTTTGGTAGAAGTAAGTCACCCAGCCCAGACTATGCTCAAGGGGAGCTGAATTAAGCTCCAAATCCCAGAGAGGGATTATTTATTTATTTATTTATTTATTTATTTATTTATTTATTTTTGGAGAGGGGATTAAATTTTTTTCTTATATTTTGTTTCTATATGATATGAAAGGGCATACTTAGAAAGACTTAAAATAAATTTATTATCTTTCTTAAAAAATATAAGGCGGCTTACTTTATTAAGTTTTCTAAAATGGCCTGTGTTGGAGTTCCTGATCTTCATCTGGCATTTATGCACCAGTGTCTTTAAGATAACCAAGCTTGAGGTGAGTTAGGTGTCTTCTGATTCATTTCCCTTATGACCTCGATATCAGCACTCAATCTGGGGAAAGAGGATATATCTTAGGTTTATCAGAGATTTAGGAGCCAATAGTTTGAGCACCAGCCGGTTTGACTCAGTGGATAGAGCCTCAGCCTGTGGACGGAAAGGTCCCGGGTTTGATTCAGGTCAAGGACACATACCTTGGTTACAGGCTTGATCCTGGTACACATGTGGGAAGCAAGCAAGATCATGGTATGCATGTGAGAGGCAACCAATCAATTGATGTTTCTTTCTCTGTGTTTCTTCCCTTCCCTTCCACTCTCTCTAAAAACATCAATGAAAAAATATCCTTAGGTGAGAATTAACAAAAAAAAAAAAAGCCAACAATTTTATCTTTGTGCTCAGGGAGAGATATTTTTCACATCCACTTTTATTCTCAACTAGAGCAGTGGTTCTCTAAGTTCACATAAGCATCACCAGGAGACCATCCATAGAAATAGTCCCTGTATTATTCTTATTATTTCCTCCATAATAACTCCAATTGCTATCTTTTTTCTGTCTTTCTAGTCCTCAGGTTATCCTGTCCATCTGCTGCTTACATTGCAAACTCCTCAGGACCTCACATCCCATTCTTGATACTTTTTGATATGAGGGTAATTCTAAGCAATCCTGTTGTTTGATTTCCTACTCTAATCCCTACAGTGACCTTTCACTGTCCTCCTCTTCCAAGTCTAAAGCACTAACATCTCTTACTTGTACTAGACTTTCCTATCTACCCTGAAACTTCTACCCACCTTTAAATTCTCCTTTTGTAAAAACTTTGTTGGTAAATGCTTTGAGGATTTTAAATATCTTCAAAAATTGAATCATTGCAACAATATCTCAGGCAAATATGGTAAAATCATAATAATTTACATTTTAATCTATTTTTAAAGGCACGATATGCTCTTAAATTTACAACTTGATAGGACAATCCATTGCTTACTGTCTTACTCTGTTGCAAAACAGTTGGATTTGGCCACTTGGCCCTTGCTCTTTAATACATGAATAGTTTCTCCCAGTCTCTGATTCGCCAAAATATATGATCTTTCTAGGAAAGACCCAGAATATCATTTTTCTTTCATCTCAAATTGTTAGAGAATTTTAGGGTCTAGCGCAGGATTAACACCTCTGATGAAGGTCATGCATAAAAATTAAAATACCATTTTTCATCGTGCTGTGTTATACATTGCTTCTGAAGCTGCAGAGAAATACTTATTATTTCTCTTCAAAACATTGTAAATTTTGTTAATGCCAGTATCCTGCTATGAATGCTAATGTACTATTTGATATTTTTACACTCTGAATTCTTCCCTTTCCTAGAATAAAGGGCAAATGGATCAAGTCTTGACCTATATATTATGACGTCATCTAAGTATCCTTTCTTTAGAAATGGGTCTGTATATATATAAGCACTAACATGTAATATATTTCTGTTCTCACCACGTTTTCAAAAGCTACTGATTCAGAAATGAAGCTGAGGCCATCCAAATACATTTTAATTAGACTAAATCATGGATCAGTGACAATCTGCTTTATACCCAAGGGCACTGTCTTAGTTACTTATTTTAACTGAATTCACAATGTTTACTCATATTAAGAGCCTAACATTTGAGTTAAGGGAATGAGGCACACTTCAAGTTTCACAACATGGGGCAAGGGCTGGTTACAGTGACTTCTTCGCATCTCTGGCCAAAGGAAGGGAAGGGGTTCAATGAGACCACGGAAAAAGCCTGTATTGTGATCCTTGCAGCTGTGGGTCAGAGGAGACTGATACTGACTCATGCATGGGAATCTACAGGATGATCATTGTAGCTACTTAGAAAGGACGTGGGATTCGGCTCCACTGGGAGCCTTGGCCAGGGATAAGCATTGATGAGTGTTTCCCCTGGATACAATGTGTTCACAGTATGCTGAAATGATGCCCATATTCATTGTTCTCCAAAAAGACCACCTAGAATGAAAGGAAGAATTCAGAAGAAAGCAACTCAGAGTAGACTGTCTCATCTAGTGCTTAAGGGTCAGGTACGAGAAAACAGCTAGACAGATGGAGACCCCAGACTAGCAGAGCTTAAAATTAGAAATCATATCATCCAAGGAGTCTCAAAGTGCTCCTTAAAGAGCCTAACTAGAACATGTGTCAGCCCCAGAGAATCCATGGCCAGACCACTTAGTGCTGGAAAATTCACAAATGTCTCACTCCCAACATCTATTCTTTTCCTCCACTGGTCCCACTCCACCCATATTCAAACCAAAGAAGCCCTTTAAATGGGAAGGAGAGGTAGACAAATAAAGGAGAAGCTCTCTGACCTTTGTACCTCAGGAGGATAGTGTTCAGAAAGCGTAGGCTAGAGAAGGAGTGAAGCCATAAATTAGAAATCTGTAGGCATTGGGGATATCTGTAATGGTGTCAATAATAAAAATAATATAAATAAATAAACAAACAAGAATGTGAAAAAAAATAAAAAGCTGTAGATATTTGATCCTTATTCTAGACTGAACAGAGTAGTTACTGAATTGAGACTGCTCTTTTATCGAATAATGGTCATCAAAGTGTTGATTAATCCCCAGTCAGTGTGGCTCAGTGGTTGAGCACTGGTCTATGAACAAGGAGGTCACGGTTTGATTCCTATCAGGGCACATGCTAGGGTTGCAAGCTCCATCCCCAGTGTGGGGTGTGCAGGAGGCACCCGATCAATGATTCTCTCTCATCATTGATGTTTCTATCTCTCTGTCCCTCTCCCTTCCTCTCTGGATTCAATAAAAATATATATTTTAAAAATTTCTTGTTAAAAATAATGAGAAATTACCCTAGGTTTTATCTAAGGTGTTGAGACCATTTCTGCTTCTTCCACAAAAGAATAGTAATCATCATTTGAAACACCCTCTTCTGAGAACAAGTCATTCATAAGTAAATGTGTGTCATGGTTGGGGCCTGCTCTGGGTGACCTTTCCACACTGCACTGTGGCAATGACCTTCAAGGAACAGCTGTCACATTTAGCAAATAAAACAAAGGACTCCAGGTTAAATTTGAATTGCAGGAAATAAAGAATGCTTACTTTCACTCTAAGTGGACCCCAAGTACAGCACAGAATATACTTACACTAAAAAAAAATTTTTTTTCATATGTTTATCTGAAACCCAAATTTAACTGGAATCTTTTACTTTTATCTGACAACCTTAACAGGGCTTCTTGTAGTGACTAAAAAAAGGCAAGAAACAGACTCCTGATGATCTGAAAGTTGTGAGTGGTCAGGGTTCTATGAAGTGTTCAGCAAGAAAAGAGAGATGTGGAAGGAAAAAGAGGAAAGGGGGAAAATTATAAGAAACTAGGGGCCCGGTGCACAAAATTCGTGCATGGGGGGGGGGCGGTTCCTCAGCCTGACCTGCACCCTCTCCAATATGGAGTTCTTGGGGACTCTCACAATCCAGGACCTCTGGTTCTTAATCGCTAACCTGCCTGCCTGCCCTAACCACTCTGCATGCCTGCCTGCCTCATCCCCTAACTACCCTCCCCTGCCGGCCTGGTCACCCCTATTAGCTTTCTTTTTTAATCTTATCCCCTTCACACACAATTGTATTTGACTTCCTTATTGGCTTCTTCCTCTCACACAATTTTTCTCCTTTATGTATCACTTTTCCTACTGACTCATCATTTATAAACTTTTCTTTCCTCCTTATTTCCTACTTCTGTTCCATCATCATTCTTCCCATTTTTCTACTACCCTCTTTCCCTTCCCACATTCCTTCTTTCCTTTATCTTTATCCCCTGCCCACCCTCCCCTTTTCCTTCCTTCCCACCTTAATTTTTTTCTTCACTTCCTCCCTCTGACCTGCTTTGCTCCCTCCCCATTCCTTCCTTCTTCCCATTCTCCTTTTAAGCTCCACCAGCTCCCTGTTTATAACTTTTCTTCCCTCTCTCCCTCTTTTTCTCTCATCCTACCTTTGCCATACATTCTTCTCTACTTACTTCCACTGTTTTAATACCTATCTATCTACCTGCCTAATTATCCACTACCATTTATCTTTTTTTCTTTTCTGACTTCTACTTTTAAAATCTGTCCCCAGTACACAACTATACTTGGTCTTCATTATAGGCCCTAAAGTTCGCTCATACATCCTCTTTTTTTAAACACTGTTGTCCACTGACTCTTTTATAAAGTTCTTCCCTTCATCCTGTTCCACCCCTTCCCCACCTGGTTACTTCCCCCAAACTCTCCCTGGCTGCTGCTCCCTCCATCTGCCCCCTGCCCATCTCTCCCTCTTCTGGCTCCTGGGGGTTCACCCCAGCTCTGAAGGGAGACAGGGGCCTCTCACAGTAGACCCCTGCCTGGAACCAATTAGAGGCCCTCGCTGGGACTTGGATGGCCAGCTCCCAGCCCTGCAGCTGTGGCCTGGGAATAGACCGACCTTGGGCTAAGCCTCCGCGTGTGCTTGCCCCCGTGTTGGTTTCCAGGTGGCAGCAGCAGCTTGTAGGGTCTGGAGCGGCCAGGCAAGCCCCCACCCCTGCAGCCTGGGCCTGGGAATAGACACGGGGGCGGCGGCAGCTTGCAGGGCTGGGAGCCAGCCAGGCAAGCCCTGCAAGCCACCACCGCTGCCTGGAAGCGACTGCCCCTGCAGCTGGGGCTTGCGTGGCCAGCTCCCGGCCCTATAAGCCGCCACTGCCCAGAAGCGACCATGAGGCCAAGCCTCCATGCTGGCTTTCCCCGGCGATCGGTCTATTCCCAGGCCCCAGCCACAGGTGCTGGGGCTTGCCTGGCCAGCTCCCGGCCTTGCAAGCCACCGCCCCCGTGATCTATTTCTAGGCTGCAACCTTGGGGCCTGCTCGCTCCTCCCACCCTGCTCCTCCCACCCATCTGCCCTGCTGGACCCTGGTGCAGTGGGCCTCCCTGATCTTGACTGGGCTAATTTACATACAGTCACTCTGATTGCCTGGTGGGCATGGCTAACCTGTCCCAAAGAGACGGTTAATTTCAATATTACGCTTTTATTAGTTTAGATGATTAATGCAGATAGGATATTCTCCAGATGCAGAAAGTACGTGTAGCATTATATAAAACTTAACAATCCTGTAAGGTAAAGAAGAGTAGTCAATGACAGTGAGGGCCTAGGAGGATAAAGCAACATTGTCCTACATTTTCTAAAATATTTCATTCTGCCTACAGTCATCATGGAAACAAGGGTTTCCTTAGGCCTTTGATAGATGGGCTTGGTCAGGATTCCGTTTTTCACTGTCTCTCAATGTCATGCTTACTCTTTCTGTTTCTCAAATGGTGAATTTTTTGAGACTAAAATTCAGCTTGTAATTTACTATAAGCTCCGTTTTATTTTATTTTTTTTTTTGTATAGAATCCTATATATGCCATTCTCCCAATATTTCTTTAGTTAAATTTTCACTCTTATCTGCATCTCTTTTAAACTTATCCTACTGAACTTTATAAAATCACAGGCACACTGCCATTTTATAAATTATGTTTCTATTAAATAAGTAAAGCTACTTGAAAACAAACTTGTAATCAAAATTGAAATTTAATACTTAAATTGTGTGTTACTTTGATTTCCATGCAGACACATATTTCTTTTCCACTGCACCTGTAAATCAACATTATGGAGACATCCATCCAAGTATAAGAATAACTGAATATGTATAAGCCAAATCATGTTTATAAATATGTAAAGTGAGATAGTAAACACCTTTAACACCAGTTAGAAATCTGCCACTGATTACACATCAGGCAGAAAACAAGCATCATATTTTTAGTAAACAGCTCCAGAATCTTGACAATATCTGTGGTCCAAGGAGAGTATCCATTCCACACTGAGAGGCGAGATAAGGGTCTTTGATTACAGATATGGAGATACGCAGGCAAAATATAAATGCACACACAGTCATATTTAAAATATGCTGTAAATTTGGAACCACTATCATGACACTTGAAAGGCTCTAAAAAATCAGTGTTACATAATGGTACTTTGAGAATATCATCTAAGAACATTGTCCTTTTATTCTTTTTTTTTCTTATTACAAATAAAAAATGAATGGGGCTATCAGGTTAAATGAATTTTTAGTATACCTTTCAGTGACAAATAATAGCTTGGTATAATTTTATTCCAGGGTAGCATTATCTGGCACAGTTGAATCTACATTCACAGGATTTTTATGGCTAATGGGCTAAAGGTAGTCAACCCTAAGTCTTCCCCTCCTGACTCATGCTAGGGCTCCTCTCTATAAGCTAGAGCCATTTGCCTTTCTGTCAATTCCATGATTCCTTTCGCAGAGACCTGGAAACATGTAAGTCAGTGGGATGGCTCTACCTCAGAAGGCAGAATCACTACATTTTCCAAAGAAACATCAAGAAAGCTTTTTATTTCACTTTAAAAGATTTTGCTAGAAAACAAAAATCTTCTACAATGAAGAATAACATGATGAAATGAAGAATGTTCTCTTCTCAAAATCAAAGAACATTTTATAGGTTCACTTGCATACGGAGAATGGTATGGAGGGATATACCCCAAGGAAGCATGAAAAGAGAAGCATGAAAGAGTTTTAACTATTTCTTAATTTATCTTTGGGTGTTGTGCTTGTACACTCTGCATATCTTAAATTTAATTAATTAAGAAAAATACACAGGTAGCTCAGTGGTAGAGCATCTCCCTGATAGGCCAAAGTTGCAGGTTCAATTCCCAGTGAGGGCACATACAAGAATCAACTAATGAATACACAAATAAGTAGAACAACAAATTATATATATATTCCTCTCTCTAAAAAGAAAATCAGGGAGAACCAAGATGGCATAAGCAAACACCTGTACATGCCACCTCCCACAATCACATCAAAATTACAACTAAGATACAAAACAACTATCATCCAGAACCACTGGAAATCTGGCTGAATGGAAGTCCTACAACTAGAGAAGAAGAAAGCACACGGAAACTGCTAGGAGGTCCTGAGACATGGAACAGGCTAGTTTGGTACCCACTTGGGCCACTTTTTTAATTGGGAGGGAGATGGTCTCTGCAGAGGCCACCTGGGAGAAGCAAGGGATCCCAGCCCCACACCAGACCCCCAGCCAATGGTCCCAGAGCTGAGAAAAGAAGTCCCTACAGCAGTAAGAACTACGGGCTATAAAAAACAGTGCGGATTGGGGCTTAGTGACACACAGGCTGCTGGAGACACAGATGTTCTTCTTAAAAGGTCAGCACCATGAACTGAACTTACAAGGTCTTGCTTCCACTGAGCTCCAGCACCAGGGAGAGGCTCTGGGGAACACAGACGCATACGAGGAGAAACTGGACTGTCTGGCATCAGGACAGGAACTCAGGGGTGGCTTTCTCCCAGATGGAGGTGCTCACAGAGATCATCGTTCCTATGCTGGGACCTTCCCAGTGGCAGGGCTAACTGGAGCCATTTCTGTTTGCTCCAACCCAGTGATTCCCTAAGACCCCGCCCCTTCCAATTTACAACTGCTCCCAAGCTAAATACAGCAGCTTTGGCATATGAATGGCCTGTTCAGCTAAAACCTGTCAAGCAAGCTGCAGCTGGGTCAGGGAGCCCTAAACCTATCAATAAAAAGCCCAAGACCCAGCACCAGCACCCACCTACCTTGTTTCACAGCTGAGCCTTGTCAGAGCACTTCCAAACTTGATATAAAGAGGAGTAATCTGAAGATATCTCTGTAGCTCCTGCTGGTCGCCCCAGGCAGTAGCTGACTTTACACCTCCCTGGAGACCCAAGAGCCATTATACCCAGTGATCAATGTCTACATATTCATGACACACTCAAGAAGCAGACTCAGTGAGAACCAAAGCCCCACTGAAGCAAGTCCTGCTCCATAAGAGTGTCTCCTGCACAGCAGCTCTCCCACTATAGTCTCAGCTGTTTCTCACAGCCAATTGGCCTGGAGTTCAATTCCTCCCAGTGACAATGATCAAGGCTTAACTATAAGACTGTGCACAGAGCCCACAAAGAGGGGGTACACCTTGAGCACCCAGCTCAGGTGACGGTGAAAGGTTAGCCACTAGGCCCTATAGGACATTTACTATACAAGGCCACTCTATCAACTCAAGGAGACTTAGCAGCTCTACCCAATACATAGAAACAAAACACAGGTAAGCAGCAAAAACATGGGACAAAGAAACATGTCACAAATGAAAGAAATGGAAGAAAGCAGACTACTGGATATAGAGTTCAAAACCATGGTTATGAGGTTACTCAAAAATCTTCTAGAAACCTCCAAGAGATTTAGTGAGACTTTCAAGAATCTTAGTGGAAATGCCAAAAAATGGAAAAGGACTAGTCAGAAATCAAGCATACACTGACTGAAATAAAGTATAATATACAGGGATTCAACAGTAGACTAGAGGATCCTAGAATCAAATCAATTGATTTGAAATATGAGAAAGCAACCAACATCCAACCAGAAGAGAAAAAAAAAAAAAGAATCCAAAAATATGAAGATAGTATAAGGAGCCTTTGGGACAACCTCAAGCATACCAACATCCGAATTACAAGGGTGCCAGAAGAAGAGGGAGAGCAAGATATTGAAAACTTATTTGAAGAAATAATGACAGAAAACTTCCCCTCCCTGGAGAAAGAAATACTTTCAAGTCCAGGAAGCACAGAGAATCCCAAACAAGAAAAACTCAAAGAGGAACACACCAAGACACATCATAATTAAAATGCCAAGGGCTAAAGACAGAGACCTGGAGGAAATGGACATATTCCTAGAAAAATACAACCTTCCAAAACTCAATCAGGAAGAATCTAAAAATCTCAATAGGCTGATAACTATGAAAGAATTGAAGCAGTCATCAAAAAGCTTCCAGCAAACAAAAGCCCAGTGCCAGATGGCTTCACAGCAGAGTTTTACCAAACATTCAAGTAAGAACTAAAATCTACCCTCCTCAGACTATTCCAAAAACTTTGAGAGTAATGACCACTTCCAAGCACATTCTATGAAGCGAGCATCACCCTAATACCAAAACCAGATAAAGACAACACAATGAAAGAGAATCCAGGCCAATATCCCTCATGAACATAGATGCCAAAATCCTCAACAAAATTATAGCAAATTGGATCCAGCAGTACATCAGAAACATCATACACCATGACCAAGTAGGATTTATCCTGGAGTTGTAAGGATGGTACAATATACACAGATCAATAAACATGATACATCACATAAACAAATTGAGAGATAAAAATCACATATTCATATCAATTGATGCAGAAAAAGCATTTGACAAAATCCAACACCCTTTCTTGATAAAAACTTTCAGCAAGGTGGGAATGGAAGGATCATACCTCAACATAATAAAAGTCATATCTGACAAACCCACAGCCAACATCATACTCAATGGGCAAAAACTAAAAACATTTCTCCTAAGAACAAGAACAAGACAGAAATGCTCACTCTTACCACTACTGTTTGACATAGTACTGGAAGTACTAGCCATTGTGATCAGACAAGAAGAAGAAATAAAAGGCATCCAAATTGGAAAAGAAGAAGTAAAATTGTCCTTATTTTCAGATGACATAATACTATACATAGAAAACCCTAAAGACTCCATCTTAGACTTAATAAATGAATTAGGCAATGTAGCAAGATACAAAATTAACACCAAGAAATCTATAGTATTTCTATACACCAATAATGAACTTACAGAAAGAGAGACTAAAAAAGCAATCCCATTTACCCTCGCACCAAAAACATTAAGATACCTAGGAATAAACTTGACTAAGGAGGTAAAAGACCTTAACACAGAAAACTACAGGACAGTGAAAAAGGAGATAGAGAAAGACATAAACAGATGGAAGAACATACCATGTTCATGGATTGGTAGTATCAACATCCTCAAGATGTCCATATTACACAAAGCAATCCATATATTCATGTACTCCCCATTAAAATACCAACAGCATATTTCACAGACCTAGAACAAACTCTCCAAAATTTTATCTAGAATAAAAAAAGACCCTGAATAGCTGCAGTGATCCTGAGAAAGAACAAAGTAGGTGGGATCTCAATACCAGATATCAAGCTGTATTACAAAGCCACTGCTCTCAAAACTGCCTGGTACTGGCACAATAACAGACATATAGATCAATGGAATAGAATAGAGAACCCAGAAATCCACCCAAACCAATATGCTCAATTAATATTTGACAAAGAAGACATGAACATACAATGGGGTCAAGACAGTCTCTTCTATAAATGGTATTGGGAAAATTGGACAGATACATGCAAAAAAATGAAACTAGACCACCAACTTATACCATATACAAAAATAAACTCAAAATGGATAAAGGACTTAAACATAAGATGGGAAACCATAAAATACTAGAGGAATCCACAGGTAGCAAAATCTCAGACATGCCGAAGCAATTTCTTCACTGATACTGCTGCTAGGGCAATGGAAACTAAGAGAAAATAAACAAATAGGACTACATCAAAATGAAAAGCTTTTGCACAGCAAAGGAAACCATCAACAAAACAAGAAAGCCCACTGCATGGGAGAACATATTTGCAAATGTTATTACCAATAAGGGTTTAATCTCTAACATTTACAGGGAACTCATACAACTTAACAAAAGGAAGATAAACAATCCAATCAAAAAAATGGGCAATGAATCTAAATAGATACTTTTCGAAAGAAGACAGAAGAAAGGCCAAAAGACATATGAAAACATGTTCAAAGTCACTAATCATCTGAGAGATGCAATCAAAACGATAATGTGGTACCATCTCACACCTATCAGAATGGCTATCATCAACAAATCAGCAAACAACAAATGCTGGCAAGGATGTGGAGAAAAAGGAACCCTCATGCACTGCTTATGGGAATGCAGCCACTATGGAGAACAGTATGGAGTTTCCTCAAAAAACTAAAAATGGAACTCCCCTTTGACCAGTGGTATATCCCAAAAAACTAGAAACACCAATTACAAAGGATATATGCACCCCTATGTTCATAGCAGCATAATTCACCATAGCTAAGATTTGGAAATAGCCTAAGTGCACATCAATAGATGAATGGATTAGAAAACTGTGGTACATCTACACAATGGAATACTATGTGGCAGTAAAAAAGAAGGAATTCTTACCATTTGCAACAGCATGGATGGAATTGGAAAGCATTATGCTAAGTGAAATAAGCCAGTCAGAGAAAGATAAATATCACATGATCTCACTCATTTGTGGAATATAATGAACAGCATAAACTGATGAACAAAAACATATCCAGAGACAGAGAAGCATTGATCAGACCATCAAACCTCAGAAGGAAGGTAGGGGAGGGTGGAGGTAAGGGGAAGAGATCAACCAAAGGACTTATGTTCAAGCATATAGGCCTAATCATGGATAGAAAACAGGAGGATGTGGGCATGAGTGAGAGGGAATGGGGGAATAAGGACACATGTAATAACTTAATCAATAAAAAAAATTAAAAATAAATAAATAAAGACAAAAGCAGCAACAGAAAAGCAGTTAGTTACATACAAGGGAGTGCCCATATGACTGTCAGCTGACTTCTCAACAGAAACTATGCAGGTCAGAAGGGAGTGGCAAGAAATATTCAAAGTGATGAATAGCAAGAACCTACAACCAAGATTACTTTACCCAGCAAAGCTATCATTTAGAATTAAAGGTCAGATAAAGAGCTTCACAGACAAGAAAAAGCTAAAGGAATTCATCACCACCAAACCAGTATTATGTGAAATGCTGAAGGGTAGTCCTTAAGAAGAGGAAGAAGAAGAAAAAAGAAAAAGATAAAAAATATGAACAACAAAATGGCAACAAATATATATCTCTCAACAATTGAATTTAAAATTCAAACGAATAAGAAATCTAACATACAGAATAAACTGGTGAATAAAATAGCACTGTCTAGTTCTGTGAGATTTGATGGTTGTGGAACCAGCTGACATGACTCTTTTAATTTCGTCCCACAAATGCTCAATTGGATTGAGATCTGGTGATTGTGGAAGCCACCTAAGCAAGGTAAAGTCTCCCACAAGATCTTGAAAGCACACCTGCACAATGTGAGTACTATGGCATGGCACATTGTCTTTTTGGAAGAAGCCATCTCCATTGGGATATGCTGTCAACATGATAGGATGAACTTGATCAGCAATGATACTTAGGTATGTTGTGCTATTCAGACCTCATTCCACACGAATTAAAGGGCCCAAATCATGCCAGAAAAACATGCCCCAAACCACAACACTGTCTTCACCAGCTTGAAGGGTTGTACTCATGCTTGTGGAGTGCATGCTTTCATGCTATTTCCACCAAATTCTCACTCTGCCATCTGCATGATGCAACTGGAAACATGATACATTGAACCACATGACTTTTTTCCAATGCTCGACTGTCCAATCCTTGTGTTCCTGTGTGAATTGGAGACTTTTTATCTTGGTAACTGCAGATAGCAATGGTGTTTGAACAGGCCTTCGGCTTCCATATCCCATATGATGAGGGTACAGCTAATTGGCCCAGAAACATCAGGTGGTCATAATAATCTGGCCACTCACATTCAAATATATCCCACATTCAAAGGCTGTTACATAGCATTGTTTGCCCATATCTTCAGAAAAAAAATCACTTCCACTGTCATGGTAAACAACCTGCTTCCTTATTTATAATGGTCTGGCCCTCTAGCAACTTCAGCGTGAAATTTTAGCTAATTTGCCTACAAACGTCAGGTGGTCATAATAATCTGGTCACTCAGTGTATACATCAGAGGCTCAGTGCATGAAAATGCATGCACTCAGCAGGGGCAGGGCGAGGTCCCTCAGCCCAGCCTGCAGTCCGGGAGCCCTCAGGGGATGTCCGACTGATGGCTTAAGCCCACTTGTAAGCCATCAGTTGGACATCCTTAGCGCTGCTGCGGAGGCAGAAGAGGTCCCCACCACAGCTGCTATTCTCGCCAGTCATCAGCCTGGCTTATGGCTGAGGAGCACTCCCACTGTGTAGCACACTGACTACCAGGTGGCAGCTCCTGCATTAAGCATCTGCTCCCTGGTGGTCATTGTGTGTCATAGTGAACAGTTGTTCCACTGTTCAGTTGATTTGCATATTACCCTTTTATTTTATAGGATTATATATATAATTTCATAATAAAACATTTTATAATATTAAAAATGAATTTAAAATAAGACAAAATAAAGATTCTCCTAGAATATTACTAGGAAGGACAAGCAAGAAACAGATCTGAAAGTCCAGATGAAGGGGTATTTATGTGATTTTTCCCTGAGCCAAGAAGAATGCCATGGGCTAGACTATGAGTGCACTGGATTCAGAACTCTCTTTGTCGTGACTTCCATAGCCTCCATTTCTCCTTCTTTGGCCACATCTCATAGCACCTTGCTTCTCACACTGATCTTCTTTTGGTCCTTCCAAAAAGTCCCCATTGATTACTTCAGTTTATGTGCACTCTCAGTTTCTTCCTCTCACCAGAAATTCTCTTTCCTCGATCTCCCTAAAGTTTATCTGTATTAGCTTGAGTGTCACCTATTCAGAGAATTCAGAGAAGTCTTCTTTAGCAATCAAAATAAAAATAAGTCATCAGCCATCCTACTATCCTGTTTTATTTTCTTTGAGTTTGTGTTTTATGTATTTATTACACACACACACACACACACACACACACACTGCTGGAATTTAGCTCTAAAGATATATAGACACCATTCCTTTCGCTGCTGTGTTACCAGCTCCTGAATATCACCTGACACAGAGAATGGTATGGAGGGATATACCCAAAGGAAACATGAAGAGAGAGGCGTGGAATATTTTTAACTGTTTCTTGATTTATCTTTTGGTGTTTTGCTTGTTACACTTAGCATATTTTAATTTAATTAAGGAAAATATACTTCTAACTCAGTTTGGTTAGAGCATTCACAAAATAATTTTTTGAATATTTTTAAGTAAATTCACTCATGGTGGGAATGAGGACTCTGCATTTTCAAAATTTCTCTCCAAGTGATTCTAACAATCAGGACTTTTAGAAAAAAGTGACTAAACGTATTTCATGTTTTATTACCTGAATTTCTGATTTATATAAAAGATTCTCTGTTGTAATTCACAGTGGTCCCTCAGGTAAATGAAACCCCCTTAAACTGCCAGTTCTCCCTGGCATCCTTTTAATTCTGGCAACAGAGATCATTGTAGTTAATGTAAAGAAGCGGGTCTCAAGACCATATATCATTTCTATTGTTACACGTGAAATAAATATTTATTGGGGATGGAATAAAAATAGTCATCTTTTCACTCATGTATTTACTTCCTTCTTATACTTTAATAAAGTTCTGACTTGAATTGAAATAAGGTTATTTCTACCTGCTGCATAATTTCAAGTTCATTTTAATTACCTAGACTTCTTGGATGTATTATTTTCATTTCACCTTATATATTTGAAAATGAAGATATATCTGTATATAATGCAATATAACATATCAGTGTACTATGCTCTATAATTCTATATTATAATTTTCAGCATATTTATTCTTATCAAATTTAAAATATCACATATATCATCTATCACTACACTGCAGTCTTGTTTGCAGTCAGAGCATTTGTATGGCTTTCCAGGCTTCAGTTTACTAGTAAATGCTTCTTGTATTATCAAACTGTTATATGTATAAATAAACAAGCAAAACACAAAATTCGAGAATTGCTACTCTCTTGGAGACTAGAACCTTGAGAAGGTTGAAAGATTAGGATGTTTAGTTTTCTGGACAATCTGTTAGTAATATTCAGGGCAATGTAAACATCAGTAATAGATATGATTTATATAATACCTGTAACTGCTATGGGATAGTCATTAAGCAAATATGTGTTTAATAACTTAAGCTTAATAATTCCCTGTTTTCCCTATTTTACAAATAAGTACACTGATATACAAATGGATTTTGTAATTTGTCCTGGGTCACAAGTCTAGGAATAAAAGAGTTGGATTCAAATCCAAGTGTTACCGTATTTGTATTTTCCAGAGCATAAGACAACTGGGCGTATAAGACGACTTCTGAGAAGATTTTCCTGGGTTAAAAAGTTGTCTTATACGCTGGAAAATATGGTATGTATCCAGAGTCTATTCTTACATCCACTGGGCTATTTATAGCTAATTATCACTTGTAACATGGTCATTCGTAAATACTTTTCTTGGAAATTGCAGTAATCAAATAAAAATATGTGGTTTTAAATAAAGATATTGTTCTTAAATATAGACAAACACCTAAAGAACAATTATCTTTATCTTTACACACATACACATTTCACATTTTCTAATTGTTTCTCTAATTATCAAGTGTAACCTATGTTTATTTATCAGAGCCTCTGTTAGATAAACATAATCATTGTCACAGCAGGGCTTACTTACATCTTGTCCTACTTGGTTTTTGCTCAGTGAATAGAGCATTGGCCCACGAACTGAAGGGTCCCGGGTTCAATTCTGGTCAAGGGCATGTACCTCAGTTGCAAGCTCAATCCCTGGCCCTAGGTTGGGGTGTGTGGGGGAGGCAACCAATTGATATGTCTTTCTCACACCTATGTTTTTCTCTCTGTGTCTCTCTCCCTTCCTTCCACTCTAAAAATAAATGGAAAAATATACTTGAAAAAACATCCTTGGGTAAGGAGTAACAGAAAAAAAAGGAGGGGTGCGCTACATCTTGAGAGGTACAATGCAGGGAGAGGAAGTTTAAGAATACTTAAAGGATTTGCTTTCTGCTTGTGTGATTAGAAACTGCCATTACCTGTGAAGTATGACTCATGTCTGAGCACTCCAGTACTTAATCTCTTTCAAAAGTAATCTTTTCAGCAAAACTGAACTAAAGTATACAACTATTTGAAACATGGTACATGGTTTGTTTGTTTGTTTTTTCCATTTCAACTCCTTGGATCTCTGGCCTTGGATGTGGGGATAATGGTGGTTATTTTTAAGTAGGAGATAAGAGAATAAAGTAGAAAA
>PVJC01025867.1:0-24441 GCA_004026665.1 Murina feae | reverse complement strand
ACTTCCTTCTCTCTTTCCTTATTCTGATCCATTGTAAGAGCATGGCTAAGCTTTTGTGCAATAAATTATAGTGGTTAAAAGCATTGAAATCAGCTAGATCTAGATTTGAATACCAGCTCTGCTCCACTGCTTAAGTGTCATCAGGAAAATTTGAAATGTATAATTCCTCTATCCAAATCTAGTTGTATTATTTGTGGGGCCCAATGAAATATAAAAATGTAGAAGCCCTTGTTAAAAAAAAATGAAAAAATTTCCACTAAAGGTATTTTTTCCCTTACTCCATAGAGTCTCTCTCCCTCTCTGACTCTCTCTCTCTCTCTCTCTCTCTCTCTCTCTCTCTCTCTCTCCATGTTTATTTGCTACTTAATAGTAAACATTTAAATTATAACTAAATGAAATTTACCATTCTTCTTTATGTTGTACAATGTCACTTTTAAGGGAAAATATGGAAGCATTTAAGTCATATAAAAATTCTATATTTTATATTTCATAGCTTGTACAAGCTTTTTTATACAAGGTATTTTGTTCCTAACAAAACAATGAAAAAAACTATACAAAACTATCTCATTTTAATACACTTGTTATACACACAAATTCTATTTATATTCTCTACTTCCATCTTACTGATAAGTAAGGAAGAATTGACAGGAAAAGAAATCATGGTTGTCCTATCTTTCTCTTTACTTCTGACTCAAGATATACAAGTACCTAGCTGGCTAATTCAAGGAAATAATATGAGAAAAGGGATATGATTTGGCTTCCTTGAGCATCTCTGCCTTCTTTCTGTGTGTGAAGCAAGTTCTCGTTTGAACAGAAAATATGACCATGCAAGACTCTAGACACCCTCACTTAGTCCTGACAGAACACAGTTATCTTGTGCTCTCTTTGAGCTTGTTAAACTCTTAGGCATAATGAACCCACTGGAATTTTGTGCTCATGGTGTGTCACTATCATTATATGTCAACTAGGGGCCTGGTGCACAAAAATTTGTGCACTTGGGGGGTCCCTCAGCCCGGCCTGCGCCCTCTCACAGTCTGGGACTCCTTGGGGGATGTCCACCTGCTGGCATGCCTGGCCAGCCTGGGTGAGGGGCTGAGGGCTGTTTTCAGGCTGCCAACAGTCCCTTCAGGTTTTGGGTTCCTACTGGGGTACCTGGCCAGCCTGGGTGAGGGGCTGAGGGTTGTTTTTAGGCTGTCCACAGCTCCCATTGACCCAACATCCCACCAAGGCTGGCTGGAAGCAGGTTTCTGGGGTTTATTTATCTTCTATAATTGAAACTTCATTGCTTTGAGCCAAAGCCTAGGTGGTAATGAAGCCTGCTTTTGCTTCAGCTCTGTGGTTTCTATAATTGAAACTATATTGCCTTGAGCAGAGGCCCAGCCTGCCAAAGCAGGCAGTTTCCTCCAAACAGAAGCCTCCTGTTTGCTCTAGCTCCCTGGCTAGTGGCTGCCATCTTAGCTGGGTTAATTTGCATATAGCCATTCTGATTGGCTGATGGGCATGGCTTGGCTGGTGAGTGTGGCTTAACTGTCTTGGAGTAATGGTTAATCTGCATATTACTCTTTTATTAGATTGGATGAGGAGACAAGGAATGACAACCAACAAAACATTGTGCATTACTCCTAAACTCACATGCTTACTCCATTGTTCCAATGCACTTCACATACAAAGGACACATGTGCAAATAAAATCATTAAGAGTTTTCAGACGGTGAGAGGAGAGCATTAAGATAATCATGGGTCATTCTGAGCACAGGGCCCTGTGTGACTGAATAGCCCCTGCTGCTGGCACAGTGCTTCACTGCCAGTTGTCTTTTCTGTTCTCCACTCGTGAGCTCTCACTTTTGCTTAGAACTATCATTCTAGTGCCTTTGTAAGCACTCACTATTTTTGAATAAATAAATTCTGAATAAATAAATTCATTAATAAATTGATGGCATTTAACCTAATTAAACTTCATTTTCTTCATTATCTAACAAAATTTTTTTAAAAAGTAAATAGGAAAATAAAATGATTAAGTGGGGCATTATCAAATATATATGATTAATCCAGATTAGATATTATGTCCAATATGGTATAAAACCTTAAATATCAGCTAGAGAGAATAAAGTGAATTAAGAGGGGGCAGAAATTCTTAAATCATGTCCTTGAGTCTGAATGCAGGTATGAGGTGATATATATGGTAGCTGGATAACCGTTTGATACAAGGCAATTTCCATCAAGGTAGAGGTTGTCTCTCTTTAGTTCTTTATTCTCAATACATCTCTAAATATGGTGATCCATAATTATGTGCTGAATAAAATATATAATAAATAAATGAGAACTTATGACTTGATGGTCAAATAAAACTAATGTGATTAAATTTATATGAACAGGATTTTGTGAGAAAGGATAATCTAGATGTTAATTACAAAATTAAATGATGAGACAGTAAGAATTTCTCAGTTCATAGTATCTTTTCCTTTCCTGGATGTACAAACTCATTAGGAAGTCACTCACTTTCTTGATTTCCCAGAAATTTTTCTCGAAAGATCTGAGAAAGGAGTGGCTGAAAGAAGAATAAAAGGGGAGAGTAAAATCAACCTCTTAAAACTGTGAATAATAAGTTTATAATTATTTTCTTTTTAACTAGTCATCAATTATTCTGAAGCGAGTAGTCCTATTAATATTTACTTATGTCATTATAAACAAAGTAATCAACTGCCCATGACCTGTTGCCCTGCTTATGTTTTAAGACAAAAGTTTTGTCTAGATAGTAATAGATTCTTTCCCTGTGACTCATACATTACCCAGAGACTTCTGACTTCCTGGAATTTTTGTTCAAAATTTCAGATCTCTTGGCAATAATCCTCTCTTTTTATAAGAAAAGCTTTAACTTTAAGAAAAAATAAACATTGCAAAAATTGATAAAAAATGTATTTATAGTTCTTGGCACCATCAAATATTCATGCCAAAATAAAATTGCCTACTTTTGATATGTGAAGTGGAGTCATAATTTTGCATGCATGGGTCATCTATAACAAGCTGTCCATATTGAACACGAAAATTAGTAGGTTCTACCTCTCTTATCAAAACTCATAATCTATGTTACATTTTTTCATATTAAAGTTAGGAATACACAGTTACATAAAAATACCAATAATACACATTGCATCTCCCCACTTTTAAGTGACAACAGTTATGAGAGCTTGATAGTTGTCTTTGCAAATCTTGCTTATCACAAAGATCAAACAGTCTACATCCTGGACTCTGCATCTTTCTCTTTTCACTTAATATCATGGAAATTTTCTCAAATCAATACATATAGCTTCACCTCATTCTTTTAATAACTGACTATGTGGACATATGTTCTAACTTTTTAACCATTCTCCCATTAATAGACAACCAAGATGCTTCCAGTATAGGAGCCAATAGAAACAAAAATTTATCCTAACTAATAAAAGCGTAATATTAAAATTAACCATTTCTTGCCCTGGCCGGTTTGGCTCAGTGGATAGAGCGTCGGCCTGCGGACTCAGGGGTCCCAGGTTTGATTCTGGTCAGGGGCATGTGCCTTGGTTGCGGGCACATCCCCAGTGGGGGGTGTGCAGGAGGCAGCTGATTGATGTTTCTCTCTCATTGATGTTTCTGACTATCTTTCTCTCTTCCTCTCTGTAGAGAAGGTCAGTAAAATATATTAAAAAAAAAAATTAACCATTTCTTTGGGATGCCTAAGCCACACCCACCAGCCAATCAGAGTGACTGTATGCAAATTAACCCAGCCAACATGGAGGCCGGCACTCAGGGAGCTGAGTAAACAGGCAGCGTCCATTGCAGCAGGAGTGAAACTGTTTGCTGGCCGCCTGGGCTTCTCTCTGCTCCAGGGAACATCATATTTGCAACAATTGTTTCAATCCTAGGAGCTGAAGCAAACAGCAGGCTGGGCCTGACTTCTAATTAAACATTGTTTCATTATAGAAGCCAGAGCTGAAGCAGAGAGGAGGTTTCGTTACTAGGCCCCGGCTTAAAGGAACAGTGTATCAATTATAGAAGATAAACAAACCCCAGAAACTTGCGTCCAGCCAGCCTTGCTGGGACATTGGGTCAATGGGAACGGTGGACAGCCTGAAATTCTGAAAACAGCCATCAGCCCCTCACCTATGCTGGCTACAAACCAATGGGGTGAGGGACGTTACTGGGGGGCTTGGCCAACCTGCAAACAGCCATCAGCCCCTCACCCATGCTGGTCATACCCCAATGGGGTGAGGGACATCACTGGGGGGCTTGGCCAGCCTGAAGACAGCCATAAGTCCCTCACCCAGGCTGGCCAGATACCCCAGTAGGGACCCAAAACCTGAAGGGACTGTGGGCAGCCTGAAAACGGCTCTCAGCCCATCACCCAGGCTGGCCACCCCCCAATGGGGTGAGGATCCACACTGGGGGTCTTGGCCAGCCTGCAAACAGCCATCAGCCCCTCACCCAGGCTGACCAGGCACACCAGCAAGTGGACATCCCCAGAGGGGTCCCAGATGCTGCAAGAGGGCACAGGTCGGGCTGATGGACTTTCCGAGTGCACAAATTTTTGTGCACCAGGCCCCTAGTATATATACATATATACTAATATATATATATATATATATATATATATATATATATATCCTATTTAATAAAAGAGTAATATGCAAGTTAGGCATCACTTTGTCCCAAAGATGGCCACCCCAATACCCACAAGATGGCAGCGCCCAGTCCTGCTCAGCTCTGCTACTAAAGTGGTCAAACCTGTTAGTTAGGCAGGTGGCGGGGGAGGCGGGGGGCTCACCCGCCAAGCCATGCCCACCAGCCAATCAGAGGACTGTATGCAAATTAACCCAGCCAAGATGGAGGCCTGCAGCCATGGAGCAAGCAGCATCAGGGGTGGGGCGGAAGCAGGATAGGCAGCGCAGGCGGCAGCAAGGGCGGGATAGGCGGTGTGAGCAGTGGCGGGGGCAGGGCAGGTGGCGGCCTGTAGAGGTGCTGCATGAACTCGTGCAACCTGGACAAGGTCCCCGAGACCCTGGAGTTCTTCTAGCTCCTGGGGCCAAACTACGGGGCCAGCTTCAAGGCGGGCATCTTGCTCTTCGTGGAGCCTCTGGATGGGTACCCTGTCCACGGCCCTGCAGGGGCCCCAAGCTGGAGCCTGGGTGCTTTGAGCCGCTGGTGGTGATTGGGGGAAGCCTACCATACCCCGAGCCCTGGAGCGCCCTGAGCTGTTCCGTGACCAAGAAGCCATCTCTGGCTGTGAGAGGGCACAGGCTGGGCCGAGGGACCCCCCCCCCCCAAGTGCACGAATTTTTGTGTACTGGGCCCCTGGTTTAGATTATAAATGGATAGATGGAAAATGAGGATCAGCTTCTCATTTGTTTGAGAAAGTAGTTTCACGGAATGAATTTTTCTCAAAGCTCAATTTTCTTTCAATTTCTATATTTAACATGTCACTAAGTTTATTATATTTTATGTCCTTAATATCTTATAAGTGCTTTTCTCTAGCACAGTCTGATTCTCTCTCACTGGGATACTGCTAATAAGATCCTAATTTGACTCCCTGACTCAAATGTCTCCAATTTGTATTTTGAAACCTGTTAGGTCTTTTTATTTAAAAGAGTCATCAGAAGACCATTTATACAAAACCTCTTGAGTGCTTATTTTTATAAAAATGTAGACCTGGAACTACTCCACACAAGTACTGAAGCATAATTCTCTGAGGAGATGCCCACAAAACTGCATGCTTAAGAGTTTTTCCAGGTATCAATGTACCATAGCATGTTTACCCACTCATGGGCACTCGGGCTGTTTCCAGATCTTAACTTTGGAATAGTATGCAGTTTTAAAAATGAAGAAAATTGTTACCCTTTGCAACAAACAGTATGGATGGACATGGAGATTATTATGCTAAGCAAAATAAGCCAGTTAGAGAAAAGCAAATATCACATGATCTCACTTATCTGTGAAATCTAATTAACAAAATAAACTTAAAAACAAAATAAGTCCATTGGCATGGATGCATGGTACAGACTGACAGAGAAAAAGATAAGATAAGATACATTTGAATGGAAGTATTGCTCTTCTGGAGAAGGTAAGATGCAAAAAGCAGGAGTCCTGGCCATTACTGAGAACAAGCCACAGACTAGGCTAACGTATCTGTAGAACTTAAACATTACAAAGTATAACAATCTGAAATAGTTATTACAACTCCTACAAATCAATAAGAAAAACAAAACTAGAAACAGTCAAAAATATGGGCAGTCACTTCACAGAAAAAGACACTTAAATGGCAAATGTATGGGAAGATGCTCAAATTCATTCAAAATCAGAGAAATCCAAACTAAGAACATAATGAGATGCTACCCTACATTTCTGGGTTGGCATTGTGTCTAAAATACTGACTGTAAGAGAGGATGTATATCAATATAGACTCATAGGTATTCTTGGTGGGAGTATGAATGGAAAAACTCCTCCTGGAAAGCATTTTAGCAGCACCTGTAGAGTGATGGGTTCTTCAACTCTATGATCCAGCAATACTACTTCTAGGTGTATGGCTTGTACACCAGAAGATATATATCTTGGAGTACATTTCTTGAACTAAGAAAAATGTACACAAATGTTCATAGCAGCATTATTCATCATAGGGAAAAGAACTGAAAAAGACAATTATTCATTGGTGGGAAAAATTAATAAATAAACATTGCATACTAGAAGGATAGTACATTTCAGAGCTGGAACAGTGAATGAACCTTCGCTTCATGTTAAACCTGTTGACTTGTGAGAACAGAATATTGAATTTTCTTGTTTGTGAATTTTTCTCAGAAAAAAAAATGGTATCATGTTGTATGTCATGTTGTGGTGCTTGCTTGGGGATGAGATCTTTCTTTAGGGCTGAACAAATTTTACCAGTAGGGAGTGTGTGATTCCATTTACCACACCCATGTATTTGAATGGCTTCTGCCTAAAATTCCTAGCTGGTTTTGATTATATACATACTAGGAGCCCAGTGCATAAAAACTTGTGCACTTGGGGGAGTCCCTCAGCCCAGTCTGTGCCCTCTCACAGTCTGGGACCTCTTGGGAGATGTCCACCTGCTGGTGTGCCTGGCCAGCCTGGGTTAGCGGCTGATGGCCGTTTCAGGCTGCCCACACCCCCTTTAGGGTTCGGTTCCCTACTGGGGTGCCTGGCCAGCCTGGGTGAGGGGCAGAGGGCCGTTTCAGGCTATGCACAGCCCCTTCAGGGTTTGGGCCCCTACTGGGGTGCCTGGCTGGAAGCAGGTATCTGGGATTTATTCAACTTCTATAATTGAAACTTTGTTGCCTTGGTCCCCCACTTGAAGCCTGGGTTGCCCTTGGCAACCCAAAGTCCCAGCCTTGCAGGTATCTGGGGTTTATCTTCCATAATTGAAACTTTGTAGCCTTGAGTAGAGCTCAGGGCCCACAGGGCCCTGGCTTCTTCCATTGCCCAGGGTAACTCCAGCTCTGTGGCTGCCGCCATCTTTGTTGAGTTTATTTGCATATTTGCTCCTGATTGGTTGGTGGGCATGGCTTGTGGGTGTAATGGAGTGAGGGTCAATTTGCATATTACTCTTTAATTAGATTAGATTAGTTATAAATATATTTTAAAGGCCAGGCAACGATAAACACTAAATTAAAATAATAGTATCTCTCTAGGGGACAGGTTGGAATAGGGAAGATCAAAGAAGTAGCTCCAATTATCCTGGCAATGCCTTGAATGCTGAGTAATGCTTCATGAGGATTTGTCACATTTTATATTTTACATATAAATTGATGTCTTCATTTATCAAACATTACCTTCAAGAATATAGTCAAGGATGGAATAAAAGGAGGGAGGACAAGGATGAAGAGGTGGAAGAGGACAGGTAGAGATGGAGGAAGGAAGAAGAGTGGGGAAGGAGAGAAAGGAGACAGGTAAAAAGCAGAAACTATAGAATCAGACCTCAATTCAGATCCTTATTCTAACAATGAATGTTTGAAATTTGACAAGTTCTTTAACATCCCTGAGAGTTAGTAATACCAACTATAAAAATTCACTTAAGGGGTTGAAGTGAATACTAAATGAGATTAATTCATATACATGTTCAGTTATTTCTACTACACACTTCTGTTTACCCCTTCCTCACACCCCCTTCTGTACTTAGAAAAAACAGAAAACTGAGGGATACAGGAGAAGGGAGAAGGAGATGGTGGAACTCTTTTCCTGTCCATTATTTCTTCAGGAAGGAGAGTACTCACAACTGCAAAGTAAGTGTTGTCTACCACAGCGACCTCGGGACCCCATTCTCTCAGACATCCAGTGATCTTAGGTTCTAGAATATAGTTCTCCTAACTTCTTCTTCATGGCCTAAATAAAAACCCAGTGTTTTGAAAGACCACAAGATATATATTTTTTATTTTATTTTATTTTATTTTATTTGTTAAGGACTAATAAGGAAAACCACAATAAGGTGTGAATATGGTTTTATGTTCACTTGGGGGAGGGGTTATATTCTCAAAGAGAAGTTTGTTAACTAAAATGAACCTGTAAGTGGTGAGATGTGAGCTGGAAGTACTGGTGAGCACAGGTACACCCAACCCCCACTTGTCCTTAGCTAGTCTGCCACTGGAGAGAAAAACAGAACTAATTACCTTGGCAGCTGCCAAGAACCCATACTTCTAACAAGACAAGCCCTTAAACGCTCCATAAACACAAATATTCGCCAATCCAGAAACTCCAAACATCCATGGTGGCAGATACCTTAACACCCACATGAGTCTAGTTCAGAGGGTTTTAATTGGGGGGAGAGGGGGTATTGCCTCCAGGGGACATTAGGCAATTTTGGAGAAACTTGTAGTGTGACAAAAGAGGCACACTGATTCCTGGTGGCTAGTGGATGGAGGTGACATGAGTCCTGGTAACCTACAATACACAGGACAGATGGAACAAATAATTATACAATCTTAATATGTCAACAGTGCCGCTGATGAAAAATCCTGCTTACCTCTACATAAGTCCCATTGAGCGGTCTTTTGTCTAACTAGGGAGCCCCAAGTAGCTGTATACTGCAAAGGAATTGTATGTCATGAGACTCATAATAGCTTATGCATGGGTTATTAAGTCAAAGATCCATGGATTGGCTTACAGCAGTTTATCAAATCTATGAAATTATATGCAAATTTTGTTCATATGTACAGTTTTTAAACAAGGGGCTAAAGTTAAAAACTTTTTGGAAGCTTGTCCACAAGACTCAAATATCTTTTAATATTTTCAAAAAAAAAACTCTTACCTGAAATTCTTAGCAAATTAATGAATTTATTTAAAAATAGTGAAATTTCATTTTGGATATAAATTTAAAAAGATGGTTTTTAAACTAAGATCTGGATTTGCAATGTAGCCACATGACATTTTAATGTGTTTCCAAATTTATATAATTAAGAAATCATTATTTAGATTTAATTAATGCTAATTAATTTACCTAGTCACAGCAAGTACTTAGTAAACACTAGCTAATGTTTTATTGTTAAAAATAACTTGCCTTTAAAGCTTTGACTGTAGAAGATTGTAGATAGAATAAAACATAGCCATATAGTAATATTTTAGGGATTATTTATTCACTGAGTTAACAGAAAGAGGAGGAAAAACAAAAGATTTGTATAGAGATTGATGAGATATTTCAATACCTTCTCTCTCTCTCTCTCTCTCTCTCTCTCTCTCTCTCTCTCTGTCTGTCTCTCTCTCTCTCACACACACACACACATACAAACACATATGGAGACTCAAATCCAGATGCTCAGATTATAAAGCCTAAATTCTTTTCCCTCTAGAAAGAGTGGACTCTTTGCTATTCAGACACATAGCAAAGATATTTTGAAGGAAGGAATAATAACTCAGAGGGTGCATTGTTTTATTAGAAAGGTACCTAGGCAAACACTGGAGCTACACGTTTTAATTGAGAGCCTTGAAAAAAGGAGCAGTACTGAATAAAGATGTTTGTTGAAATTGAAAAGATTCAGCTTTGAAGGAGTTCAGAACTACCCTTCCCAAAAATGTGCCACATTGGCAATTGGATTATTTTAAGCTGAAGGAAATCAAGACCAAGCACACTGAAGAAAACTTCTATCTCACCTAGAACTGCCTGAAAGAATTTAGGTAGGGGGCCTGACCCTGAAAAAAAGAGATATTATTAGAAATAACTTTTATCACTTTACCTGTTTATCTGAATGACCTATCATGATACAACAAGCATGTAATTACTAAACCTCTGTCCTTAGTTGAATCACCCTTCCCCATAGAAACCCCTATGCCATTTCTTAGCCCAGGAGAGCATGCAAGCTTCAACTGTCCAAAATGTCCTAAGCTTCCTAATCTTATGGGTGTGCTCCAGACTTGCATATAATTAAACTAGAGGCCCAGTGCACAAAATTTGTGCACGAGTAGGGTCCCTAGACCTGTCCAGAGATCAGGGCCAATCTGTGGAGCAACCAGCAGGGCAATCAGGGGTCCCCCAATGGCACTCACCTTGGCTGACCTGGGACCTGAGGCCTGGGGGCAGCTCCTGCATTAAGTGTCTTCCCCCTGGTGATCACTGCACACCATAGGACCGGCCATTCCACAGGTCATTCTGCTGTTTGGTCAATTTTCATATTAGGCTTTTATTAGGATTTGCTTTTCTCCTGTAGTCTGTCTTATATTAATTTGATTATTAGACCAAAGACCCAAGAAAAGTAGAAGGAAACATTTTCTCCCTAACATCAGCCAATTCCATCATCTTTCAAGCCACGCCAGGCTATTCAACCTTGGAAGTGACCTCTGCTCACTCCCCACTCTCTTCTAGCCCTGAGGTTCTCCTAACTGCCTCTGTGTGCACCTGCCATTTCCCCTCGCTTCTGCTTACTCAGAGCTACCGAAGTCAAAGTTAAGACTAAGCTGGGACACAGTGAGTATGATGTGGGGGGTCAAGAGGGAACTCGGAGAAGAACAAGACCTCATGTCTCTATCCTACCTGTGGATTGCCCAACCCAGTTTGTTAAGTATGTGAGTTTATTGACTGGACTCAACAAGCCACTTAAAAAAAGTCTTGTTATAGAAGACTAAAGAAATGGCACACTTCATGGAGAAAGGGAAGGAGTCTTTTTAATAGTAAGGTGACCAGATTTTAACATTCGTAAAGCGGGACACCATTGACCTCGGGGGGGGGAGGGGGGGTGTTATTTTTTATTACTTGAAATATTACAAAGAGTCTCTTTTTTTTCCCCTTGACCTTGCCCCGTCCTCCCCTACCCCGACCAGGGGAGTTCTTGATTAAAAATTTGGTCTATATGGAGCAACAAAAATTTTCATAGAACACAAAAATAGTATTGTAATATATTTTTTAAAATTTCAATACAAGTACAATTTACAAATATAATAAATAAAAAATTATGTATAGTATTATTTTATTCTTTGGCATATTTCTCATTTGAGTGAATTTTTTTAGTAGATTGCTGTCGTTGTTTAAAAGGTCATGAAATTTTTCACAAGAATTTGTTAAATTATATTTCACACATAAAATGGCTTTCAGAGTCTCAACACTTAATTGTGATTTTTCTGATGTCCACACTTTATTTACCATAGAAAAAACGCATTCAGTCACAGCATTAGTTCCAGGTAAGGACAATGCATTATTATTTTAATTTTAATTTTAATCCTATATTTCTTTCCAAATAATAACAATACTAACTTGTATTATTTTTCCTCTGAATTTGCCATAATGTAAATTGTAAATGTCACTTTCAAGGCCGGCGCTAGACTTTTTGCCGCCACTATAAAATATAAATAATATGAGTACTGTCTGCTAAATTCAAGAAAATTTATGTATTTATGAAATAAATAAATAAATTACTTACCTAAATTATCTGACTAGCTGATTTGTAATGACATCACATGTTTAACTAGCTTACTAGCACGCAGTATGATGTGTATCATCTGAGAGACAGTTAAAAAATGTTTTCATCGCTGCCAATCCCAAAAAATGCCATTGTTCATTAAATCCAAACAATGGTGGTCGAATTCTAACAACTGATCAATAATGCAAACTTTGATAAGCAGTTCTCGATAATCAGTTTTCAACAATTATTTGTTATTATTAAAGTTTAACGTTATAAAATTAACAAAAATAATATAAAACTCATATCCTGGCTAAATAGCCACATGGCCGCCAAAAACCATATATTCCCTTCCCGTTCTCCCGCCATTCCCTAGCTTGTCGTGCATTCTTTCCAAAAATAGGGACTTTTTTAAAACGCCGCAGGACGTGGGACAAATTGTTTAAAATCAGGACTGTCCCGCCAAAAGCGGGATGTCTGGTCACCTTATTTAATAGACATTGGTACCAATGGACCCTGGGAAGAATTTCCAAATCAGAGTGAAGTAACACACAGGGTCTTTGCTTTTTATAACCTTCTGGGGTCATTGTATTGCAAATATGCCCCCTTCCCCCTTCAAGGCCCTGGAGGTAGGCCCCCCCCCAGGTGTCCCAATATTTCGGCACCAGCAGAACAACCCCCTGCCCTCCCTCAGGGCAAGGCTTTGTTTGGTTTTATGGCCTGACATTCCTTGCAAGACCAGCTTCCTCCTCATTGTCATAATTTAGAATGTTAAGGAAAAGTTTTCCCTCTTTTCCTCTCTCCCTTGCTCTTTCCTTCCTTCCTTCCTTCCTTCCTTCCTTCCTTCCTTCCTTCCTTCCTCCCTCCCTCCCTCCCTTCCTTCTTTCTTTCCTTCTTTGTTTCCTCATTCCTTCCTTCCTGTCTTCCTTCATATATTCAATCATTTTTTTATTCAACAAATATTGAGTATTTGCAGTATAAGCCAGCTACTCTGCTCATCATGAATACACAAGAAACAAACTTGACATCATCCCAGCCTACTTAGAGTGCTGTTTATTGGAGAAGACAAATATTAAGCTGATAACCCTCATTTTATTATTACACACTTAATTACTTAATTTCATAACAGGACCTATATAGCAGTAAGGCTCTATAAGAATGCATAAAAGGGACACAATAAACTCCAGAGCATCTGTTCTGACCGGCTTTTCGAAGGAATTTGGCAAAAGAAAGAGTAGAAGAATGTTCCTGGAAGAAAGAACTTCAAAGACAAAGTGAGAGGGGGAAAGGGGGATAAAGAAAGATAACTTGTTACCAAGTTACACTATGTGGAAACATTTATGCAACCCCAGATGTTTTAAAGACTTCAAAGAGTTCCTTAGCTTTCACTCTGATAACATGCAAAATAAAAAATGAGTCCTTCAACTCTCCATTATCAATAATTTTGTTATTATGTGAACCAACGTCAGGGTTAAAAGGAAGACCACAAGTTGAAAAAGAAAAAGTTCAAGGAGGAAATAAAAACCTTCAGTGGTGAATGGAGCACACCAGCCTGTTTAAAACCGTGTTTCTGCTTCCACCAGTGGGTCTTGCTCACCTTGTCCTGCCGGCCCACCTGGCTCGGCTGATGGAGGGAAAGACCTAGCACTGTAGTTTGATCCCCAGGATGTGGAGGTGACCAAAGGGTCACAGGGACAGAAGCTGGGCCATTACAGAAACTGGTAGTCCTCAAACAGGAAAATCCACTCCCAGGTCATTTGGAGCCACATGGAGACCTGCTAAGCTCAGGGAACCACCAGCTGGGTTTCAAATTGAAATGTGTAATCATCAGATGCACTCAGAGCCAGACCCCACGTGGAAACCTTGTGGTTTGCCATATGTTTGGGACACTTTTGGAGTTTGCTAATGCCCCAGGACTGTGAAGCAGAAGATCCACCAGAGAGAACGCGGGCACTCAGAACAGAGAACACGAGGAGCTTGGAAGAGAGCCCCTTTGTTTGTGGATAAGTGATCAAAGCTGGGAGATTTTCAACAGTGAGCTACTGTGCTTGAACACAGGGAAACGAAACCCTTTCAAGTGAGCCCGTTCAGGCTTCACAGCAGATCTTTAGGAATTAGCCTATTCCTGAGAATTTGGGTGGCGTTGTTTTATATTTTATCTTCTCTAGTTAGTTTAACACACACACATACATACACACACTCTCACACACAAGACTTCTGTGTAATCATGACAAAAAATGACACAATCATTTTGGATTTGAGAGGACTGATTACAAGCATTTCTGAAATCTGAGATATTTCCTTTTTTCTCTCTAAAAGGACTTTGAGGGGAACAGAAGACTGTATATGTTTCCTGGACACAAGGAAAGCCTGATGAGAGCCATTTTTCATTTTATTGCCACGCTGTGAATGAATATTCACGCTATTCAAACTACCACAGCAATCTGCTTCTCAAGTTAAACTACCAACCACTGGTCCACTGGGGTGAAAAAACTTTTTTTGATGCACTGTGACATTTCTAACTTGTAAAACATTGCAAATGTAGGTGGTAGTTCTCCCAGTCTGGTGTATTTTTGGAGTTTCATAATCCTAGCCAGAGTTCAGAGGCTGCTTTTTTTCAACATGGCCTTTTCTCCCTAATTGGACATGTTTAAAAAATAAATCTTTTTTTCTCACTGCTCTTCCAGTCTTCCTGTTGAAAGGCAACGGGATGGGAAATTAAACACACACATTCACACACTTGACCCTGCCCTGTTCTCTTCCTTCCTCTCTTTGCCTCTTCTCATTCTTCCCTCCTCTTTGTCTCTTACTTTCCTTCATCCTTTCTACCTCCTCACATAGATTTCTAAGATTAAACTTGATTTTCAAAATTCTGAAGTTCTACTTCAAAATAAAAATGTTTCCCTGACTGGTTTGGCTCAGTGGATAGAGCGTCAGCCTGCGGACTCAAGGGTTTCAGGTTCGATTCCGGTCAAGGCCATGTACCTTGGTTGCGGGCACAACCCTAGTGGGGAGTGTGCAAGAGGCAGCTGATCGATGTTTCTCTCTCATCGATGTTTCTAACTCTCTATCCCTTTCTCTTCCTCTCTGTAAAAAAAAATCAATAAAATATATTTTTAAAAAAAATGTTTATTCTTTCCTCTGAGTTATGTTAGTCATTGGTTATTCAAATAATATTTATATTTGCCCTAGCTAGTTTGGTTCAGTGGATAGAGCATCAGCCTGTGGACCAAATGGTCCCGGGTTTGATTCCGGTCAAGGGCATGTACCTTGGCTGCAGCCTCCTCCCTGGTCGGGGCATGAGCAGGAGGCAGCTGATCAATGTGTTTCTCTCGCATCGATGTTTCTCTCTGTCTTTCTCTCTCAGTTTCACTCTCTCTAAAAATCAATGGGAAAATATCCTCGAGTGAGGACTTTTAAAAAATTACAAAAATAAATTGTGAATTATGGTTCAAAACATGTAGTAATAAGTTCAATTTTGGATATTTATGATTATCAAAATGATGCTAAGATAATAGCTGGTTGAAAATGTGAGAATCTAAGCTTTTGCTTATTTATAAAATTCAATGATACATGATATGTTTTCTCCAAATTGAACCATAGCTCCAAGTAATTGAACACATTCACTACTTGATGAACGGACAAGTAAAAGTGTAGTCAGAGAATTCTAACTATCCTGTGAGGCTATGTGGTCCAGAGAAATCTAATACAACCATTGAGAAATCAATAACCTGTATGCACTTCAG
The DNA here is from genome assembly GCA_004026665.1 of Murina feae. Lineage (NCBI taxonomy): Eukaryota > Metazoa > Chordata > Mammalia > Chiroptera > Vespertilionidae > Murina > Murina feae. The sequence continues at coordinate 8,832 of PVJC01025867.1, read as the reverse complement.
TGGTTTCAGAAAATGACCAAACTCCTTCTATTTGGGGGTATGTGCACTTGTTAGAATTTTTTTTTTCTTTTACTAAAACCAGTCTCACTTTCCTACCACTACACTCTATTTGTCCCAGTTCTGCCTTGTACAGCAAGACAGTGTTGCAAAGCCCGCGTGGACCCTGTCCTTCCCTGAATATAGGTCCCCATTTCTTAATTTCAGCCCTGGAAGTGTTTCACTTCAATATGTCTTCATCTATCATGGGGTAACCCTCTTTTGAGAGTGTTCTAGTTTATCAATATTCTGCCTGTTGCCCTATTACCATAAGAACCAGCTTCTCTGGGCACGTCTATTATTTCTTATCCAAACTAACTGATTCTTTTAAGTACTGACCAACATTTATTTAGTGAAACAGAGAGACACTTATTATAGGTTAATGTAAATTATATATACATTTCTTGATATTCGGAAATAATATATGTCAGTTGTCCTTTTCTATGAGCTCTCCCCAAAATAACCTCTACTCACCCATGAGCAATGCTGACTTTTCTACAGGTTTATTTGTTGGAATGAAAGAGAGAATATAAGCTGAACACATAACAGCATGTTTCTTGCATTTTCTCAGTTAGATAAGCCGTCTCTGGGCCTTGCTGACGTCAGTTTTCCTCTCTCCCCTAAATTTTAACTTTCTTAGCAATTGCCTCTTTTTCTCAACCTCTGATTTTCCATTCATACCTCCTACTTCCCAAATCCCTCCCCAATTCTTCAGTCCCTGTAACTTAGTTCTGTCTTGCTTCAATCTCTAACACTCTACACCCCCTGCCCACTACTGTTTTTAAGCATGCCAGAGACCATTAGGATGAAGATGGCAATCTTGTGTGTGAATGCTCAACAAACAAAAGACCCCATAGTTAGTACAACTCACCAGGCTTAGAAAGCAATGGGAGGTTATAAATAACATTTTTTCCCCTGTCACACGCTCAGATTCCAATAAGAGATTTCTTACATACTCTGGTGCTGGATCATTTTCTTTTTTGACAGCTACGTTAGCAGTTGCTGGTGTGAAACCAAGTTAACTAGAACCATATTTCTGGCTATTTCCAAAGAATAGATTTTTAACACCTCTCATAGGCTGGCTGTCCAGGAAGTTACCAGTCTGGTGTATCTATGTCAGCAATGACAACAAACACCAAGGTAATGTAATCTGGCAATAAAGAACACAAAGGGATTTTGTACTCTGCAATAGGCATGATATTTCTAATAACTAAATAGTTATTGGATTAGTTTTACTCCTTCCTAGCTCTCTCAATATTTTTAATGTCAATTGCTGACACTATGATGTACTCATGAAACTGATTTTTAAGTACCTGATTATTTACATCTAAACTCACTTTGTTTTGCTTTTATTTGATATTTGAAGTCCAACCTAGAGGGATTACATTTCATTTCAACTAAGAAGCATTAAACATATTTTTCTCTTCCTCAGGTTTGGTTGGTTCATCACAATGTCAGCAGATTCCAATGTTCTTATATAGAAGCCTGATTTCCTTTTAATGTCACCAGAACTGAGCAAAGGATTATCTGCCATAACAATTATGACCCCTGTTCAGTGTCACTCTCATCCACCACTAGAGAATCTAGCTCTTTAAAAGTGCTGAGGGTGATGTTTGTTGATAATAGTAGGTCTAAAACATTCATATTTTTATTTTGAAACCTAAAGATTTGTCCTGAGACATTCTCAGGAATTCATACACAGCATCACATTTTTTTTTTAGTAGAGGAGCTATTCAATAATTCAAAACTATCAAGAAGAAGGAGAAAACAGCAATGACCAAAGCAAAACTTACATGTCCAGTATAGTTTTGACCATGTTTTGAACATGTTCTAAGTAAGAGGAATATGAACATGACAATCTTGAAAATGATACAGGTAACTCTGGATCAGAATTTTCACATACACATCATGAAACTAAAGAAGATTGGGACAACCAGAAATGGTTTCTTTAAAACCAAACCTACAGCTAACTATCCATCCCTGTCCCCCACCCCAATCCTAAAAAAGCAAAAAGCAGGTCTTTTCCAAAAGATGTCTCAATGTCATCAAGTAAGAGATGGTATTATTTGAAGATGGAGAAGTCACAACAAACTTATAAATATTGCTTTACATTCCTCAGGAAAGTACAGACTTAGAAACAATTTATTGACAGTATAAAAACCTTACATAAATGTGTACTTTGGACTCAATGATAATACCATGGATGCATGTTATGTTTTGAAAGTCTTTAAACATAAGTTTAAATAATAACGTTTTTCAATTTTTTTATGGTTACATAAAAAATGTGTCTGTTTATGAGGTGTTAGTTTATTTAATAACTAGAGGCCCGGTGCACAAAATTCATCCATGGGAGGGGGTCCCTCAGTCCAGTCTGCACCCTCTTGCAATCCAGGACCCCGTGGGGGATATCCGACTGCTGGTTTAGGCCCGATCAATCAGATATCTCTCTTGCAATCTGGGACCACTGGCTCCCAACTGCTCGCCTGCCTGCCCAATCGCAACTAACCACTCTGCCTGCCTGCCTCATTGCCTCTAATCACTCTGCATTCCTGCCTCATTGCCACTAACCATTTGCCTGCCTAATCACCCCTAAACACTTTGCCTGCCTACTTGTCTGCCCCTAACCACTCTTCCTGCCTATCTGATCACTCCTAACTGCTCACCTGCCACCCTGATCATCCCTAACTGCTTCTGCCTCTGCCCCCGCTGCTTTGGCTTCATCCAGGATGCCCGGAATGACGTCCAGAAGGTCATTCAGCTCCTCGGTCTAAATAGCATATTATGCTTTTATTATTATAGATACTTTAGTTTCTATTAATCATCTGAAAAATTGTTTTAAAGAAGAATGCATCATGTAATACCTATATTTTAGTTTATATTTTAATTCTCACTTTTTATGTTGAGAATGTATAAATGTTTTTCATTATTTTAAGGTAAACATTGAACTTTTTTTTAGTACTGTGCAAAATGCATGGCAATTACTAAATATTGCTATTTTGCACAGCTCTTGTACTCATTATAAATTTATTTTTGCTTTTTGTTAGTAGCTGCTTATTCAGTGAAAAATACAATCATTCAAATCACACATCATTATTATTAAATTCAATATAGATGCTGCAAAAAATTATTAAATTCTTTAAAACATTGCTCATATTTTCTTGATTTTGCAAATTAGTCATCACAAATTTAAGTGAAGATTGGTTCCTAACAGTCAGTATATTATTTTCTTAATTTTTACACACTGTTAATTTTAGCTGAAAAACAATGTCTACCTTCACTGGAAACAAAAAAGAAAAAAAAGAAATGCCATATTATGCATTCAACAAGAAAATATGTAAAATATGGATACTACCTAGTATTGGTCACTTAAGATGGGAATATTATTATCTCTCTTGATGCTCTTTTGTATCACCCATTAAAATTTCAAAGGTACATTGTTTTTATCCAAAATTAGCTTGCTGTTTCCTTCTATCAGTAATGCTAAAACATGTTTTCTGGAGCATAGGTCTAAGTCAGTTCCCTGCAGTGTCATTTGAAACAACTTATTAAACCATGTCAACCCATGCTATAGAACAATTTTTAGCCATAGTGCCATAATAGTATGGTAGCATGATTCAAGAGAAAAACAACTTGGATAAGATGATTTTCCAAACACCTGGATGGTTCAATTTATATTGCCTATCAACCATGCTCTCCAGCCTTCCTCTGTGGGCATTTGATTTCATAAGCCTTTCTTCGCGTATAATATTCTATTCTCTTTCCATTTCCTCTAACCTCTCCAGAGAGATAAACAAGTTATGGTGTCCATTATTCTTTTCTAGTACTGTGAAATATTTACAGGCTCAGGAAAATGTTTCTGTTCTGAAAATAAGATATATTGCATGGTGTCCAATTTGAGGGCTATTAATCCAGAAAAATATGAAAGCAAAAAAGAAATGTTATCTTCTGGGTAATGATAACATCATTTCTACCCTAACAAGGAAACCTCTTCTTTCCTTGTGGTTCTGCATATAGTTTTTCAAACATCTCCTTTTTATCTTTGGATTTTCCCTGTGAGCATCCATTAATGCAGAAACTTACCATTTCACCATTTTTATTGTAAAGTATCTTGTAGACATCATCATCATTCCATCAGATCACACTCGCAATTCAAACACTTCTCCAGCCATTTTAAAAATAAACAAGTCTCCAAGCCATGTGGCTCAGTGGTTGAGCATCGAACTATAAACTGGGAGGTAAGGGTTCCACTCCCGGTCAGGGCACGTGCCCAGGTTGTGGTCTCGATCCTCAGTGTGGGGTGTCCAGGAGGCAGCCCATCAATGATTCTCTCTCATCATTGATGTTTCTATCTCTCTCTCTCTTGCTCTCCATTCCTCTCTGATATCCATAAAAATATATGAAAAATAAGTAAATTCTCCTTTTAGAAAAAGTCACATTTTTAAAAACATCTGACCTGGGATAAGTGAAAGAGAAAATATCTTCAGTACCTCTTTGATATAGTAATCATTTTCCAAGTTTGAAATGAAAATAATTTGTGTAGATTTCTACAAGCTTTGCTCTTTTAAAATTATTTAATGGGCCACTGAAATAATGGCCATGGCGTCTGAGAGACTCCTCTTCTGGTAGAGATGTTGACAATGTTTAGACTTCTGGAATGCCTCAGGGAAATAAACACTTTCAAAACAGCCTCTTTTTAATATCTGTTTTGAGGGAAAGAGGGACATTGGTGATGCTGAGACGAGGAAATTTTTATTTCCATGATTTAGTTTGAGTGTCTCAAAGCACAGTTAGTTTATTTGTCTTCGTGCATCCCAGACCACAGGTGTTTCGCATTAAGACAAGCAAGCTGCCTTTAACGGAATCCCACGGAGCAGTGGGCACCGGATGGCTTCTGTGAACTGCCAATAATTATTTGTCTTGGCTTTGTCTCTGCAGATTCTACTTAAATTGGTTCAAAAGCTGGTAATCTGTTTCGTCCCAAAAGATTAACCCCTTAAAAAAAAACGAGTGTGCTTCCATGTAATTGGACTGAATAAAAGGGCTCTTTAATATCATTGTTAAATTTAGAGAATGATTTTTAAAGTGTGATAAAAGGAGCCTTCCTAAGAGCACTCAATATGTAGCACTGCTAATAGAATAGCTGCGTCAATTCTCTCCGTCTTTGCAGCAGACAATGGGATGAGCAATACATCTAAACTGCCTGTACCTAAATGCTTATATTATCAAACATGCTGACTTCTGAGTCTGCTCTGAACTTAAACTGAAGACATCATTTACGACCGTATCCTAATAAGCAGTCCTCTGTAAAACCAAGAGGTGCTTTTTAAAACTTGCTTCTCAGCAATTGACTCATCCTAAAGTGGACATAGTCTCTTCTCAAAGGATGAGCAGATGAATACGCTTCAATGCCCATAATGGACTGCCAATGCCAGGTGGCCTTTATTTTAGCCCATTTTTTCCTCCTTTCATTTAAATTCCATTGCTCAGCTTCTTCTACAGTGGGCTTAGGTGAATCCATCTCTTTAAATATAACTGATCTTGAAAGAAAATCAGTGCTTATTTACTGTCTCAGGAAAAAGAGAAGATCCTGCATACACTTATGGCTCACTTGTCATATTAGAGTCACTGTTGTATGATAGTCATTTTCAGTATAGTTCTTAGAGGAATCTCAGGAAGATTTATCAGAATGAGATAATTTTTATGATGAAATTAATACTATAATTTTTTTTAACATTATTCTTTGTTTTACTAATAAATTTGCACTAACATATATGACCAATATAAATTAATTAAAATTGCATTCAAGGGTGCAAATTTAGTTTGAAAGCACATTTTTTAGTACAAGAAAATTAATATATTTTTATAAAAACGAAAAAGGTAAAATCTAATGTAGAATCCAAATTAAAATGAAAATATATTATGTTTAATCAGCTGCTCTTTTATTTTGTAATACACAGTCTACAAATATGCCCAAGAAACCATTGGACCCCAGGGACTGATAGAAAGGTGGAAAGTACAGAATCATTTTAAATTAGTTTACTTTTCAGATCAATCAATCAGTCAATAAAACTTCCAGGATACCAAGAATTAGTGAGAATTATCTCAGAACTACTGCAGAGACACTGAATAATTATACAGAATGAGAGTATTATTAAAAGCAACACGGAAAGATAGGTTTTAAAACAAAGAAAAAATGGAAAATCCTTGAAATTATGAGCAACTATTATGAAAAACTTATATTTCTGTGGTAAAACAATGTGATGTAGTTATTAACCAAATGGTTTCCATATACTAAGACTATAAAGAGGTCATTAATAAAAATCAGGGGCATCAGAGGAATACGGGTTAGATATTAGTAGATAGTCCAGTGCATACTGAAGAGTACTTATTTGGCTTTCAGATAGAAATCTATTATTATTTCTCACCTTAATCTTAGAAATAAGATAGAAAGATTTGGGGCTATATGTCAACTGTCACTAAGGACTTCCACATGCAACTACACTTTCTTCCTTTATCATAGTCGTGCAATGCAAGACTGCAAGACTTCAGATGCTGCTTACTTCATCTATTTCTCCTTTCAGCAAGGGCTGTAATGATGGGCTCTGTGGGGGGTTCACACCATTTTCACTCATGTGCACCTCCCCTTGAGTCCACCACATGTACTCCCACCTCCTAGTGCTGAATTTTTCTGTGGACTCCACCTTGCGGGATGTCTTTAAAACTTCATTTGACACCCCACAGGCACAACCGAGCATTTCAAGGAATTAACACTGTATGAGGCAAAACACTGACCACGGGGCTCTGGGAACCAATTGAGAAACATTCACAGTTGGTCCTGAGAGGCATTTCATCCAGCTTCTCACATACTTACACAGAATCAGAAATTGTTCACCCACGGTACAGCCAACCTGATAATACAGCCTCATATTGACTCCACCTCCTTTTCCTTTTTGTGATTCTTTCTTTCCCCATCACTTTTCTAGGCCTCATAGTTTTTCCTCTTGTATCCTAGTTCAATCACTTGAATTGTACTTAACATTTGGGTCTTTCATCTCTGCCTATAAACATGTTCATACTTCTCTCAACAACAAGAACAAAAAGGCAAAGTGAAAAAAAATAGTATGTTTTGATGGCACCTTCTTATATAATTATTGTTTCCTTCCTTTCCTATCAAGAATCTCAAGAGTGATCCACATCTAAGTTCTTAAGACTTCACCATCTACCTACCCATCAACCAACAACAATTCTCCAAAACTCCTACTTGATCTTTTTGATCAGTTATCTTATATGACCTTTTTGCTTCTTTGATAGGGTTGAGCAATCTTCTTTTATTAGAAACCAGTGCCCCAGTGCACAGATTCATGCACATTGTAAGGAAATTAATTAGAAGGTGGCCAGTGGGGCGGGACTGGGTGAGATGGGCCAACCTCCCAGGGTCCCTCCCAGGCTGCCGCACCCGGGGCAGCATTTGCAGCTCGAAGGGCCTCTGCAGAGTGAGTGAGGTCCATCCTGCAGGTGGGGTCCCTTGGCCTGGCCTGCAGGGATCAGGCCAAAACCAACTCTCCAACATCCCCTGAAGGGTCCTGGATTGCAAGAGGGCTATTCTCAGGTGACTCACCCCAGAACCAGGCTCCCTCCTCCCTGGTTCCAGGGTGCATCACCTGAGAATGACTGCTGCCAAGTCACCGCAGCTCGGCAGCTCCTACGTTGATCGTCTGGTGGTCAGTGTGCACCATAGCTACAGGTCAAACGGTCAGATAGTCGCTTAGCCTTTTAATGTTGACATGATTGCAGGTGGCCCCTCCTCCTTTGCCCACCTCCACCCACCCCACCACACCCTCCTTTGGTCTTCACCAAACTATTGTCTGTGTCCATGGAGTATGCATGAATGTTCTTTAGCTAATCCCTTCACCTTCTTTATCCAGTCACCCCCAGAAGAAAACATAAAACACTGCATGCAAAAGAAATGCAGTAAATCTTTCTCCCCACAGACTATGAAAAATAAATACAGCTAGTTGACAAAGTAGCTTCTTTGGTGCCTAGTAAAGGAGGTCTCTAGTGGAATGCCATGAGAGTATTCATGAGCCCATTTAACATATTAATCATGAATACCAATACCTGCTAACATAGCTTGTCGGGGCCCCAATTTCCAGGAAATTGCTTAAAAGCACTTCTACAGATAGACCAATGACACTTATTATAGGTGAAAACAAACTCTCTCATCTTATCACCCACTGCTTCCCCTTACATGCAAACACCTCACCATTGCTAGACGGTACACTTTATTCCTGTTTTACCATCTTCTTTGTCTTTAGAGTCTTCTTCCTCATTCCTATTTAAGAAAATGATACTGATTGGTACAGCACTCATTCACAAAGCCTTGGTAAAATAGATTGTGCATGCGCTTTGGACAACACTGCTTTAAGTCCACATTTACCACTGAAAAACTAAGCAATTACTGGCAGGCTATTTAATTCTCTTGGCCTTATTTTCCATGCTTGCAAAATGGAAATAATAACTAATTCTTTTAAAAGTTTTTTGGTCTATATTAAATGAGATAAAACATTTCAAAAGCATGAGAAAATCTGTTCCCCTCTTTTCCTCTTGTGAACTTTCACTATGCCTATAATTCTTATCATAAAATGTATTTCTGTCTGTTTTACAATAATTCTTGTGTAGACAAATTCTATATTAGTGAGTAATTTGAGAAATGAAAACGAGAGAGGAGATGTAGTTTATGTTTTTATTTTCTGACTAGGGGCCCAGTGCACAAAAATTTGTGCACTCGGGGTGGAG
>PVJC01025866.1:0-24436 GCA_004026665.1 Murina feae | reverse complement strand
AAAAGCTAAAAGAGTTCATCACCACCCAACCAGTATTATATGAAATGCTGAAAGGTATCCTTTGAGAATGAGGAAGAAGAAAAAGGAAAGTAAAAATTATGAACAACAAATATATATTGAGTGAATCTAAGAATCAAGTGAATAAAAAATCTGATGAACAGAATAAACTGGTGAATAGAATAGAATCAGAGGCATAGAATGGAGTGGATGGACAATTTTCGGGGGTTAAGGGTGTTGAGGGTGCGTGAAGAGAATGGACAATAATTGTACACCTATGGATGAGGACAGTGGGGGGCCAAGGACATAAGTTGGGGTGGGAAATGGGAGGAGGGGAGCTATGGGGGAAAAAAGAGGAACAATTGTAATAATCTGAACAATAAAGATAAATTTAAAACAAACAAACAAAAAAAATTACAAGGGAATACCTACCTTACATTAACTGCATACTTTTATTGTGGGTTAGCCACTTTAAGAAACTCACAACAGACTTTATTATCTTCTATAAAAAAGTAATATTTAAGAGAGTCCTTCTACATCAGTTTCACTCTTCTGAAAATATAGTAAATCATCTACTTTGCAGACCTCAATTTAACAGACTTTGGATTTAAGGGATAAAAATGTCTGGTCCATATGTCATGTATATGAAAATTAACACCCTGTTAATTTAAAAATGTTTTTAACCAAGGTTTGCTTATAATTAAATTAACAGGTATTATTTTTGGTTATTAATTTACTGTTATTTTAAACAAATTATAGCGAATAGGTTGTGTTGGAGAAAACACTATAGTAATTTTGCCAACATTACATTACATAAATAAACATTACATTTCTACAACTGTAGTCTACATATTTAAATCCAAAAGTCACCACTAATTAACAATGTTCAGCAAATGAATAGCACATGATCACACCTCATGGCTTCAGAATAGATTGTTGTTCCATGGTGAGACTTTTTGCAGCAGTTTTAACCCAGCAGTTGATGTTCTGACTTATGCTAAGTCACACTCCAGCCCTGTGCATTTGTTTACATGTGGTGACTGGTGAACTCATGCACTTACTAGATCTATATGTATATCTATACTAATAAAAGGGTAATATGCTAATTAGACCAGGCATCTTCTGAAAAACCTTCCGGATGTTCTTCTGGACAAAGCCATAGTGGCGGGGCCAACCAACGCAGAGGTAGTTAGGACTGATGAGACTGTCAGGGGAGAGCAGTTAGGATGATGAGGCCGGCAGGGGAGAGCAGTTAGGAGCCAGCGGTCCTGGATTGCGAGAGGGATGTTCAACTGACTGGCAGTTAGACATCCTCCAAGGGGTCCTGGGTTGGAAAGGGTGCAGGCTGGGGTAAGGTATCCCCCCACTACCATGCACAAATTTTGTGCACCCGGCCTCTAGTATATATATAAAAGGTTAAGTGATGGACTGTCCATCCGTCCGACTGACTGACCAACCGGCTGGTACATATGACATGCACTGGTAATCTATATATATAAAAGTCTAAGTGACTGTTAGGACTGAATGACTGGTTGACCAGTTGCTATGACACACACTGACCATCAGGGAGCAGATGCTCAAAGCAGGCGCTTCCCCCTGGTGGTCAGTGCGCTTCAACAGCCAACCTCCCATGGTCTCTCCCCGTGACTGGCCAACCTCCTCGGCCCCTCATGCTGGCTGGACAACCTCTTGGGGTCCCTGACCCTGGCTGGCTGGCTCCCTGATAGGCCTTGATTGCTATCCAGGCTGAGGGACCCCACATGTGCATTAATTCATGCACCTAGCTTCTAGTTTAACAATAAACATTGACTGGTACACGCGCAATACATGTAAATCTCATGGTGACATCAATCACCTGTGTGTGTTTTGATCTGTCATTGTCAATTGTGAATTTGATTGTTGTTGACATTAGTTGTGCACCATATCGTGATTTATTCATTGACTGACTGACTGATACATATGATGTGCACTGGCAGTTTAAAAATAAATGTTGATTTGCACATTCGCGATACTTATAATGCTCTCACTGGCGCCAATAGCATCTGTTTTAATTTTATAATATTGTATTATATACTAGAGGCCCGTTGCAGGAAGGTTCCTGCAAGAATAGGGCTTCCTGAGCCAGAGCAAAGCAGAGAAGGGAGCAAAGCCTGCCGAGGTAGGCTTCGCTCCCTTCTCCTCTGCCTTGCTCCCTCCCATCTCTGCCACCTCGGTTCCCTCCCTTCTCTGCCCCTGCCTTGGCTCCCTCTTGGCTCTGGTCTCTGCAGATGCCTCAGCTCCTTCACTTCTCCACTGTCTCTGCTGCCTTGGCTGTGTTCCCTTCTCCACCGCTTCACTCCCTTCTGTAGCACTTGACTTCCTTGTACGCTGTCTTCAGTCTTCACTCAGGGCCTGTGTATGCAAATTAACCACCATCTCTATTGAGTTAATTTGCATATCACTCTGATTGGCTGGTGGGTGTAGTGGAGTGACACCAGTTTGCATGTTAGTCTTTTATAGGTGTAGATACTATTTTGATATGTAATTTTTTGCAGTAATATAATTACTGCACGAATCTTCTAATTAATTTCCTTTCAATGTGCATGAATCCGTGCATTGGGCCACTAGTTCAGTATAAAATTAAAATTAGAGGAACACATGTAGAAAACTTTGAAATTAAACTCTTCTTACATACTTAGTTGTATCTAATTACACAAATGTATCTACATAAGTAAAAACAGGTAAACTAATTTGTCAATTTTTAACATACACACTATGGACTTTCAGCTTTAATGAACACCCCTGAATTACTGAGATTTTACTGCTACTTCATTAACCTACATAAAAGTAGAGATAACTACAACAGTTTATGTATTCATGAACTATTTCGTAGGGGATTATTTCACTTTAACACAAATGTCAGCATGTAATAGTGTAAAAATTTATTCACAAATAGGCTTTCTATGGTAACTAAGTTTAAGAATTTGCCTATTAAGTTAATGCATGTTTTAAAGCTTACCTGAGATTTTTATTTTGTAGTAACAAATATTTTATTCACTGTTTACCCAAAATATTGCTGCATGTATTCATGTTCTGGTTTAGAATTTCAGAAAGAGAGAAGGAAATCATGGGTCTCCGGAATGAGGTAGATACTTTGAAGGATGCTGTTGAACACCAGAGGAAGAAAAACAATGTAAGCAACTCTTGACCAGAATAAAGCTTTTCTTTTTATTTGTTCACTGAAATATCACACTTCAGAATTTTTAAAAATCTACTTTTACTTGAGATATTTTTCTTAGTCTTTTTAAGTACTATTTTGTGTATAGCTTTTTTGGGGAGAAGTATTAGGCTAATTTTAAAATCAAAGCTATTTCCTCTTATTTTGATTGGGCTAGCTTCTTGTAAACTAAAAGTAATGCCAATATTCAAACCAAGTAATTTTAATAATAACTGTCTTTCAAAGTCTTCTGGAACTTTCTTTTTTTAACTGAGATAGTTCAAATTTTGGGAATTAATAAGCATGTCTCTCAGGACCTGATTACTTTTATGCTAAAATGGGAAGGGATAATGCCCTCAGAAATATAAATCCTGATACTTTTATTAAATAGATAAAAGAGTGAATTAAGATGAATTTTTTAATTTCTCTTTGGCCAGAGGTAACACCTTTGAGAATACAAATATTTTTGGCAGAGAAGAAATTTTTGCACACAAAAGGATGATTGCTAAGTTTTAAGCAAGGTTACAAATGTTATTGAAATCTAAGAGGCTATTGATAGTAAATCGATATGTGTTTTCTAATGAAAGTAAAACTATTCAGAGTTTGCTTTAATTTGTAAATTTAACAAGTTGAAATGTTTCTGCACCCCTGAGTTTGTCAAAATTAGGTATGTGAATTGCCCTTGTGTGTTTGTATAATGTTACTAACAGTATTGCTTGGCCACAAAACCTGAGTTGAATTTGCCATTATACTGCTAACATCCTAACTGTGTAGGGTATAGTAAATGGCATTCTAATGCAGCAGCGCTGGAGGCCTTGATGGATGTGAAAAGCCAGGACACTGAAGGCAAGCACATTGCTAATTCTGCCACTTTATTTGCAGTGTTCACTTGACCAAATTCCTTAACCTACTTGAGCTGTGGATTCCCTGTCAGTGCAGTGGGAATAAATAACTTCTTAGTTGTTGTGAGAATTAATGAGAATTTGTGTGAAGCGCTAAGTGCAGGGTTGGGTACATAAGTAAGCATTCAATAAATGGTGATTATTGGCTTTTTATTTTTTGTTTTTTATCTGTTTGGATTTCTAAATCTGAACAAAGACTGACATATAGCAGATTGTTCTTTGTTGTATTTCCTGATAAAATGCTGTGAAGTAGATCTTGCAGAGTTCAGTTTCCAGTGACCTCTGTTTCTCTTCCAAGAGAATGTGTTTTTAGTCTTCCTGTCTCCTGGTTTGCCTGGATCGAGTAGCTCATACAGTTCATGTCAGGTTGCTTTATGGCATATACATTTGACCATGCCAAGAAAGATACAGAAGCACAGTGAGTTACTCTGTCATTCCTAGGTAGACTTGAAATTGTTAATTAAATTAAACATACTTAGAGTAAAAATATTAGGCTGCATTGGAATGTCCCATGAGTGATAGTGGGCCTTGTTTAAAAATCAAGCTTTTAGCAATTCTTGTGTATTTGCTCTGTCCTTAATCCTTTAATTTTCGGTGTACCTGAAATCATAATTGTAATCTTGGTATGTGTATTTACTTTTAAATGCTTTCTTCTTTGTCACGTACATGTGTACAGTAATTTCTTTAAAGCAGGCATATTTGACATCTATACTAAAACATGCAAAGTGAGCATCTTTGTTTTCTCATTCAAATTTCTAAACATTGCTTTTTATTTTTTTTGCTAATGTACATATTTTTCCATTGAAATAATTTTGCAGTAACCAGCATTTAAATGCAGTGCAAAATACTGATGAAGTAAAAAGCAAAATTCTTTCAATAATGGTTAAACTGAAATCATTTTTTCTAAAAATGATTAGGACCTTCGGGAGAAAAACTGGGAAGCAATGGAAGCATTGGCATCAACTGAAAAAATGCTGCAGGACAAAGTGAACAAGACTTCCAAGGTTGTAATGCTAACTCCTAGAAACAATCTGCTGAACAGAGAAAATCTGCAGCTTATCTTAAAGTCAGACTAAAGCATTTAATTATACTGCAATTTAAATATATAATCTCCTTATCCATCCACATTTATCATCTCTGCCATCTCCGCTTTTTTCATCTACTCCTTGAAGCTTTAATTTTGGGCTTGCTGGTTTGTTGTGATTACCTGATTGTTTGAGCTTTGGTGAATACTGCTTTAAGCTGAAGAGTCTCAGGAAACCTATGCCTCCCATGTAAGCTCTTGTGAGACAGTGTATGCCTCTTGGGTTAGCAATGAAAACTCAGCCAAAAAAAACTAACTGAATTAATAAACATATTTGGATAACTAGATGTATCTACAATGCACAGTGAACTTTCCTAGGTTCTTTGGGGCACACCAAGACAACCCAAACTAAGTGGAAAATAATAAAAGTCTTAAGTACAGGGAAAGGATCACTTCTTGGTATATTATTGAGATGGTTCCTTAAAAGAGGTGGAGTTAAAATTACACTTTACTTTTTGAAGTGGCTGGATAGTAATAATGCATGTATTATGTTCAGTATGGAATATTATTATAAAGGACAATTCTCTTGACCAGAGTATGTACAGTACTCTTGAAGAATATTTCTCTGTCTTCAATGTGATAAAAGGATACTCTTCTTAAGTTCCATGGGTTTAAAGATTTCTAATGAATTATAATTAAGAAGTTATTTTTAAAGATTGAAGTGAATGTGCCAGTTCAGTCAGACATTTTGAAAATTTTTACCAACAATAAATGTGGAACAGAAAAACTGAATTTTATAGATGGGTTAATAAAGCTCATTAATTATGTGATTCAGTTCAGCATTCTGTAAGTATTTTGTGTGCCAGGGTAACCTGTTGAATTTTAAATATAAGTCTTAGTGACAATTTGAAGGACTTTTTTTTAGTACAGTTTTTATTAATTTTTAAATCAAGTATATATTTGTAGTTATAGTTTCTTTCATGTAATGGAAATTTACCTAAACTTGAGACTGCTGGTAGATATTGGGACCAGAGAAATCTAGGCCAGGGAATAGAAAAATCTAGGCCAAGGAGGACATTGTTTCATTGTGAGTGGTTTTAGTCAGTTCTATCAGTAATGGGTGTCTACAAAGTACTAATTCTATCCTATGTAATAAAACCTTAATATGCGAATCGACTGAATGGTGGAATGACTTGTGAAACATCGGGTCGCTATGATGTGCACTGACCACCAGGGGGGCAGATGTTCAATGCAGGAGCTTCCCCCTGGTGGTCAGTGTGCTCCCACAGGGGGAGTGCTACTCAGCCAGAAACCGGGCTCATGGTTGGTGAGTGCAACAGTGGTGGCGGTAGCCTCTCCCACCTGTGTGGCAGTGCTAAGGAGCAGTGAGCCTGGCTTCTGGCTGGCAAGCCTCTCCTACCTCCACTGCAGGCGGTCAGTAAGGAGCTAGGGGTCCCGGACTGGGAGAACCCCAGTCTGTGAGAGGAATATCTGACTGCTGGCAGGTGGACATCCCACAAGGGGTCCTGGACTGTGAGAGGGTGCTGCTGAGCTGAGGGACACCCCCCACCCTCAAGTGCATGAATTTCGTGCATTGGGCCTCTAGTCACTTAATAATCCTGCAAGAAGTTATATAGACATTCTGCCATGTTATGATTCCAAAAGAAAGCCAGAGTTTATCCATGTTTCATCATGTACTTGGTGATGAGTATAAGAATTTATCCACATTTCCAAATTCACCACCAAGTGTACGATGGCTTCTTGCATAATCAACAGAGAATAGAATTTACAGTCTTTCTCTATTTTAATGGAATCTAGTCCTCAGATAGCAGAGGTATAAAGTGATATTGATTGACCCAGAACCACAAGTTGTGGTGTAAGGGAGTATATATTCTTGAGGAGCTACTGTAAATGTTAGATTCACATGGAAAATATATATATTACTTAGACAAAGATAGTAAGGAAATTATAATGATTACTTTCAATTATTGGATATTTTCCAGGTGTTACAGAGGAATAGAAATTGTATCTACAAACTACTTTGTCAAATGAAAACATTTTAGCTAAAATTAGTGCAGACTAAAAGTAACTTCTCATATTTGTGCCGCTTGGTTAAAAGTTAAACACTTATTTTCTTTAGATTAATTTTTCCTTGGGGAGTTAAAAAGATTCTGCTCCACAATTTATCTTTTCCGAGGTGATTTTCTTCAGCGATTGCTCTATCATTTCTATGGTCAGATGCTAAAAATTCAGAGACCTCTTAATTGTCTCTGAATTGGCAGTTAAATATTTTCCTTGAATAAATATACCTTATTCTATGCAGCCAGGTGGATGTATTCCTGAAAAATAGTTGAATTTATTGAATTATTTAAAATTCTTTCTTAAAACATGTTTTTTAAATCCTCCACTAACCCAGAATACAATAATGACTTTTTGTGTGTAGAGAATATGATTAAGCTTTTTATTAAGCTTTTTGTTGTGTGACTTTAGATTTTCTTAAATTGAAGTGTGTGCATCTTAAATCTGTAATAAATTTCACATCACATTTAAATGATGGGAGAATTGAGTTGAGATCTTGCTAATTTGCTTGTATTTCTGTCACCTGTTGAACTTCACAAGTGTTTTGAGATTATTTTCTTGGCTTGGTTTTAGATGTGCATTTTTATAGCTCTCATTTTTTCTCTTGTACAGACAGTTTTAGTATTAGATTTTTTTTGTGTGTGTGATCAAGCCATTACCCTAATTTTGACAAACTATGACTTTGAGTTAATTGATATTCATTGGATTTGAATTTAGACATGCATTTGTAATACTTAACTTTAAATTTAGAGTGGACAAAGTCCATACAAAAGTGTCAGAATTAGCCTTCTTGAGAATTGGCATTTGTGAAGTAATATGACATCAGTTTTTCCTCCTTCTCTTCTTCCCATATGTACCACCCATCATATTTTGATTTTTTTTTCTTTTGCTTTGTTTAGAATAGGTATTTTTACCTGACCTTGAAGGTGGAAATATGAAAGTTGGCATTTTAATCTTCTGGCGTTATAGTCCATTGGTGATGCATTTTTTTGGTGGAGATTTGTCAGACAGTAAGCCTTAGTCAGTTATATTGCCCAGATACCTACTTTTTGCATGAAGTTTGTTATATTTCTAGGTTTTTTTGTACATGCAGTTTAAGTTTTAGCTGCAGGAAGTGTATTTTGGGTTTTACTTGCTTTTTTGAAGTGTTCCTAGACAGGCAAATCACTTATTTCTAATGACAAAGAAAATGTCCATGTTGTTAGATATTGCCTTGGCTTTATTAATATAAGACGTTATTTGTTACTTAAGGTGCTTTGGAGATTTTTGGATTTTTATGGAAGCCATTTTGACATTTCAAAATGGAGAAAATTTGACATTTGTCAATATTGACATGAATTTTTAAGAAATACTTTCACTTTTTCCTCCCTTAGAACTTAAAAGACTGTAGCTTTTTTAAAAAAGTTCTATAAATTTGTAAATTTGATTTGAACTTCTGCTTTAGGAAAGACAACAACATATGGAAGCTGTTGAGTTGGAAGCTAAAGAAGTTCTCAAAAAATTATTTCCAAAGGTGTCTGTTCCTTCAAATTTGGTAAGATTAATTTATTATTTTGTAAAACATGATATCTTTATCACTGTCCAAGAAAGATATAAATAAGCAGCATTTGCACTCTGCACTTGTTTTCCATAGTGCACCATTTCCTTATTCTTTCCCATTGTTAACCTAGGGTGCTTCTAAGTAATGAAGATCAGTTCTTGATTCAAAACTCATCCCTGTTTATTCAGCTGATACTTCTGTTGTATTCTATAAAATTTAAATAGGAGACATATATTTAGAAGGTCATAAACATATTTGGGACAAAATGATTTTTTAATGATTAATGAGCCAATAATGTTCGTAATGGCTTTATTCAAAGTAGAATTTAATTTTAAGTGATTGCTTCCTAATTTTAGGATCATTTAATTTTTTTAATTAAAGGTATTTTAATACAATGAGGCAAGCTCTCTTTATTTCAAAATGCAAGATTTTGGTCATCTGTTAGGGTTTTCAAGTAAATGTCTTAAAGATAATGTAGAACAACTTTCTTTATTTGAACTTGTGTGTTTTAAGTGGGAGAGAAAAGGTGCTTTGATTCATATAATTAATGCAGTGGATATTTTAGGGCAGAAAAAGCCAATGAATGCATGTAGTTTCCTAAATGTTGGTATAGCTTTTTTAATTTATTTTAATGGAGAATTGTATACATATTCTGAAGTAGAATAGTATAATGAACCTGATATACCCAATATACCACTTCAACAATTAATGTATGCAGCATGAATTGGTAATACATAGCATCTTGTTTTTCCCCCTGCTCTGCACTTCCTAGATTCTTTTGAAGGAAGTCAAACATAAGAGCATCTCATCTATAATAATAAAAGTATAATATGCTAATTAGACCAGACAGCTGAACAATCTTCCAGACATGCTGGACGTCCTTCTGGACGAAGCCGTGGCAGTGGGGGCCAAGGCAGAGGTGGTTAGGGGTGACCTGGCAGGCAGGCAAACAGTTAGGGGTGATCAGGCAGGCAGAGCAGTTAAGGGCGATCAGGCAGGCAGGTAGGCAAGCGGTTAGGGGCGATCAGGCAGGCAGGCAGAGTGGTTAGGAGTGATCAGGCAGGCAGGTGAGCAGTTAAGGGCGATCAGGCAGGCAGGCAAGCAGTTAGGGATGATCAGGCTGGCAAGCAGAGGGGTTAGGAGCGATGAGGCAGGCAGGCAGAGTAGTTAGGAGCGATTAGGCAGGCAGGCAAGCGAGTGGTTAGAGATGATCAGGCAGGCAGAGTGATTAGAGGCAATGAGGCAGGCAGAGGGGGTTAGGGATGGTCAGGCAGGCAGGTGAGTGGTTAGGAGTGATCAGACAAGTGGGCAGGTGAGCAGTTAAGGACCCAGCAGTCCTGGATTATGAGAGGGATGTTCAGTTGCCAGTTTGGGTCTGATCTGTGGGCCTAAACTGGCAGTGGGACATCCCCTGAGGGGTCTCGGATTGTGAAAGGGTGCAGCCTGGGCTGAGGAACCCCTCTGTGCATGAATTTCATGCACCGGACCTCTAGTCTATAAATATTTCCATATACATATGTATAAAAGATAAGGATTCCTTAAAATAAAACTATGACATTTTTAAAAATCCTTAATTTCATACATTTAGTACATTTTTCTTGTTGTCATATCAATTGTCTATTGTAATGAAATAATAACTACTTATTGTAGTATGTTTTAGTCAGGACCCAAGTAAGGATCAATATGTGATTTGTTTAAGATGTCTCTTAGATTCTTTTTTTTCCCATGGGTTCCCTTCTATTTGTTAGCAATCCCTACCCTTAAAAAAAACAAAAACAAAAACACCACAAAACCTGTTTTGTATGCAGTTACCCTGTTTGGATGTAGCTGACTGAATCCCTGTAGCCAGTATGTCCTTTGTGTATGCAAATTGGTCGTCAATAGAGGACTGATTAGATTCAGGCTCAACACTTTGGGAGTAGGAGCAGGACGACCTCGTAGGCAGTGTGGTGCACTTCGTCAGCATAGGAGAGATGTGAGCTATGTGACCTAGAGGGAGGGTTACAATTTTAAACAACTAAATCAGTTTCTCAGCTGACGTTTATTTATATTAAATCCCAGTATTTGAAGCGAAGTAGGATTTTAATAGTATCCACTTAGTCTTGGTTCAAATTTATAATGTGAAAATGGAATTTTTTTTTTTTTTTTTTTTTTAAGGAAAGCTTTTTTACTTACTTGTGCTTTGGGGGTAGTATTGTATTGTACTATAGGGTGATCTCACATCCAGTTTTTTCTTCATTTTTCTGATTTGAAAGACTTAGAGAATCCTGACTTAGCATGTAAATGAAGTTTTAAATTTCAGCAATTAATAGACATTTCATTTGTGTGTTTTTTTCTTAGAATAAACTAAACCGAAGACTTAAAAGAGGGTTAAGAGGAAATTTGATTTAAAGTATCTGACAAATAAATACTCTAGCAAAGTATAAAATTTAGATAAGCATCCAAAATGTAGAATAAATTATTCTAAAATTTAGAATGACTAAAGCTATAAGACTTAATATAATATAAAACTATAATATAAGACATATTAATAACTATAATATATAATATAATATACACACACACACATAATTTTTAGAGGACACTTATTAAAACTAGGGACTGTGAAACAAGGAAGGGACCAGGTGGGAAATGAGCCTAGGCTGGGCTGCTTTGGCTTACTGAGGAGTCGGTGAGTAGGGGGCCTTGGGGACAGAGTTGGGAATACCTGAGATGAACTGCTGCTGCTCATTGCTCCCTGGTTGTAAGTCCTGTGGGGTCCTTTGGAGTTTAGGAGATGCATGCCTGTGGGGAGAAAAGAGGAAGAAGGGAAAGGTGTAGGCATGCTCCTGGGAGGGAGAGCATGCGCCTATAGGTATATTTCTCGTGTTTATTTTCAAGGCTTAGTTATGTACAATTTTTAAAAAAATCCTCACCCAAGGATATGTTTTTTAATTCTTTTAGAGAGAAATGAAGGGGGAAAGAGAGAGAGAAAAAAACATCAGTGTGAGATGAAAACATTGATTGGTTGCCTTGACGGGGATCAAACCTGAAACCTGTGCCCTGACCAGAAATCGAACCCTCAACCTTTTGGTGTACAGGATGATGCTTCAACCAACTGCGCCTCCTGCCCAGGGTGGTTATATACAATTTATGCATTATATTCTTCTTTGAAATTTCCAGAGGCCTGGTGTTTGTCTATGTAGTTTTCTTTAAAAAAAATTTTTTTTTATTGAGTTTAGAAAGAGAGGAAGGGAGAGGAGTGGAGGGGGGAAGGGGGAAGAGAGAGAGAGAGAGATGTAAAAGAGAAACATCGATCAGTGCCTGCTGCACGCAACCTGGGTATGTGCCCTGACCAGGAATTGAACCAGCTACTTTTCAGTGCACAGGACAACACTCACCCAACTGAGCCACACTGGCCAGGGCTATGTAGTTTTCTTTTACAGTATAATCCAAATTAGTTATTTAAAATTATTTACCTATCTTATTTATATATTTTTGGATATTGTTTATTTTTACTTTTCTTCTCCACAGAATTATAGTGAATGGTTGCGTGGATTTGAAAAGAAGGCAAAAGAATGTGTGACTGGAACTTCTGGTTCAGAGGAGGTTAAGGTTAGTTTAAGAAGTGAAATGTCTATGTTTTAACCAAAAAAAGAATTAAATCAGAATTTTTCTTAATGAGCTTCGGAAAGATAAAAGATATGTAGTATGAATAGGCTAATGACTTGTTGTTGTTGTTAATCCTCACCTGAGGCTATTTTCCCCATTGATTTTGAGAGGATGTAAGGGAGGAAGGGAAGGAGAGAAAACAAAACACATCAGTGTGAGAGAGACACAGGGATTGGTTATCTCCCTTACTCGCCCTTACCCAGACCAGAGATGAGATCCACAACCCAGGTACATGCCCTTGATTGAGAATCCAATCGCAGACCCTTCAGTGGGTGGTCTGTCACTCTAACCACTTGCTACACCAGCCAGGGCAGAATAACGATTTTTTGAGAAAGTATAAGGTGATTTCATTTTGTGTAAATTTTGGTAAAAATGCTCTTTAACTGTACAACTCAGTTCTAAAACTGACTATTTATATCTTACTCTCTTTTTAGCCTGAATTTAAAAAGTAAAGCTCAGTTGAGGTAGGTAGGTAGAAACTGACTGATTGCTAAAGCAACTCCAGATACATCGTTAGAAGTGTTCAGAACCTAGATGTGTTTTTATCCTTGCCTACTGAAATTTGAGGATTAACTTTTCTTTGTATGACAAGTGACATGATTAAAATCCTCTTTCCCATGTGTGTAGCCTGGGTATTATGACTTTACTTCACATGTGGATTTGCTTTGATTTTACCATCCTGCTAAAGAGTGATGAGCCTATCTAACGTAATAAAAGAATAATATGCTAATTGTGTCACTCCTCTACATCCCAAGCCATGCCCATCAGCCAATCAGAAGGACTATATGCAAATTAACCCAACCAAGATGGTGGCCGGAAGCCAGGGAGCAAACAGGCTTCCTTGCCCTGGCGATGGAGGAAGCTGCCTGCCTTGGCTGCCTGTGGCCTCGACTTAAGGCAACAAAGTTTCCATTATAGAAGCCATGGAGCTGGAGCAAACAGGCCGCTTCGTTGCCCCAGCGATGGAGGAATCTGCCTGCCTTGGCCGTCTGTGGCCTCTGCTCAAGGCAACAAAGTTTCAGTTATAGTAAATAAATACACCCCAGATACCTGCTTTCAGCCAGCCTATCTGGGAACTTGGGTTGCTGGGGACTGTGACCAGCAGCCATCAGCCCCTCACCTAGGATGGCCCCACCCTCATGGGGTGAGGGTCTCTGCTGGGGGGTTTGGCCAGCCTGCAAACAGCCATCAGCCCCTCACGCAGGCTGGCCAGGTATCCCAGTAGGGACCCAAAATCTGAAGGGGCTGTGGGCAGCCTGAAAGTCTGAAAATGCCCCTCAGCCCCTCACCCAGGCTGGCCACACCCCCACGGGGTCAGGGTCCCCACTGGGGGGCTTGGCCAGCCTGCAAACAGCCATTAGCCCCTCACCCAGGCTGGCCAGTCATGCCAGCAGGTGGACATTCCCAGAGGGTCCCAGATTGTGAGAGGGCACAGGCCAGACTGAGGGACCTCCCAAGTGCACAAATTTTTGTGCACCGGACCCCTAGTATATAATAAAAGGGTAATATGCACATTGACCCTAACAACAGAATGACTGGGAATGACTGGTCAGTATGACACACACTGACCACCACGGGGCAGATGCTCAATGCAGGAGCTGCCCATTGTGATCAGGGCACTCCCACAAGGGGGAGCTCTGCTAAGACACAAGCCAAGCTGACAGCTGCCAGTATAGTGGTGGTGGTGGGAGCCTCTCCTGCTTCCTCAGCAGCACTAAGGATGTCTGACTGCAGCTTAGGCCTGCTTCCCGTGGCAAGTGGACATTCTCCGAGGGCTCCCGGGCTGCCAGAGGGATGTCTGCCAGCTTAGGCCCGATTGCCCGCAGAGTGAGCCTAAGCCAACAGGTGGACATCCGCCAAGGGTTCCTAGATGGCGAGAGGGCATAGGCCGGGCTGAGGGACACCCCTAAGTGCACAAATTTTTGTGTACCAGGCCTCTAGTATCTAATCTAATAAAAGAGTAATATGCAAATTGACTATCACTCTGAGACACCCAGGCCATGCCCACCAGCCAAATCAGAGCGGCTGTATGCAAATTAACCCAGCCAAGATGGCAGCTGGCAGCCACAGAGCTGGAACAAGCAGGAGGCTTCTGTTGCAACTGCCTGACTAGGCCGGTGGGCCTTGGCTCAAGCAACAATGTTTCAATTATAGAAGCCACAGAGCTGAAGCAAACAGGAGGCTTCCATTGCCTGCCTAGGCCTTTGCTTAAGGTAACAAAGTTTCAATTATAGAAGATAAATAAACCCTAGAAACCTGATTCCAGCCAGCCTCGCTGGGATGTTGGGTCAATGGGAGCTGTGGCCGCCTGCAAACAGCCCTCAGCTCTTCACCCAGGCTGACCACACCCCCATGGGGTGAGGGTCCCAACTAGGGTGGGGGTTGGCCAGCCTGCAAACAACCATCAGCCCCTCACCAGGCTGGCCAGGCACGCCAGTAGGTGGACATCCCCCGAGGGGTCCGAGACTGCAAGAGGGCACAGGCCAGGCTGAGGGCCCCCTCCCCGCACCAAGTGCACAAATTTTTGTTCACTGGGCCCCTAATCTAATATAGTAAAAGAGAAACATGCAAATTGACCGTTACCACCAGCCAATCAGAGTGGCTGTATGCAAATTAACCCAGCCAAGATGGAGGCCAACAGCCGTGGAGCTAGAGCAAACCAAAGGCTTCTGTTGCAACTGCCTGCCTAGGCTGGCTGAGCCTCTGCTCACGGCCAGGCCCACCAGCCAATCAGAGCGGCTGTATGCAAATTAACCCAGCCAAGATGGAGGCTGGCAGGGCGGCTCTGCACTGGGAGCCGCCACAGCCGGCATAGCTGTGCCAGGTGTGTCAGCTCAGTGGGGGGGGGGGGTCCAGCCTGGGGCCTCCTCGGGGCATCCAGGAGCGCCTGCCCTGGGGCCACTGCCTGGCTCCGCCCCCCGGGGGCCTCCAACAGGCGTGTGGGAGAGTGGGTCCTCCACGGGGCTTGCAGGAGCAGCCATCCTGGGTCCACTGCCTGGCTCCGCCCCCTGGGGGCCTCCCCGGGGCATGCGGGAGCATGGGGGCTCTGCAGGGTGTGTAGGAGCATTCGTCCCGGGTCCGCAGCCTGGCTCTGCCCCGGGGACCTCCTCGGGAGCGTGCAGGAGCACTCATCCAGGGTTTGCTACCTTCATTCACCCCCCAGGGGTCTCCACAGGGCGTGCAGGAGCGTCTGCTGCACAGTGTGGAGAATCCAAAGCCAGTTCACTGCCTGGCTCCACCCTGGGTGTGTTTGCTCAGCAGCAGGGCCCCACCGAGGAATCCTGCGCCAGCGTCCGCCCCTGGCTTGCCACCCAGCTCTGCGCCAGGTGTGTCCCCTCAGCGGTGGGGGCCCACCAGGTGTGTGCGATCGTGGGCCCTCTGATGGGAAACGTCCAGGCCTGCACTCACCAGCCTTCCCACCCCCCAGTGCATGAACCCTGAAGGGGCTGTGGACAGCCTGAAAATGGCCCTCAGCCCCTCCCCCAGGCTGGCCAGGCATGCCAAGCAGGTGGACATCCCCCCCAAGGTGTCCCAGACTGCAAGAGGGCACAGGCCGGGCTGAGAGACCCCGACCCTCCGAGTGCACAAATTTTTGTGCACCGGGCCCCTAGTATACTAATAAAAGGGTAATATGCTAATTAGACCAGGAGACTAGACATCTTCCGACCATCTTCCTTCCTTCCCAATAAAGCCACGGTGGTGGGGGCCAAGTCAGAGGCAGTTAGGGACCATGAGACTGGCAGGGGAGGGCAGTTGGAGGCCATGAGGCTGGCAGGGGAGAACAGTTGGGGGTGATCCAGCCGGCAGGGGAGGGAAGTTGGGGGCAATTGGTCCAGCAGAGGAGCAGTTAGGTGTCAATCAGGCTGGCAGGCAGAAGCGGTTAGGGGCAATGAGGCAGGCAGATGAGTGGTTGGGAGCCACGAGTCCTGGATTGTGAGAAGAATGTCTGACTGCTGGTTAGGCTCGATTCTAGAGGGATTGGGCCTAAACCGGCAATGGGACATCCCACAAGGTGTTCCAGATTGGAGAGGGTGCCGGCTGGGACTAAGGGACAACCCCCCACACACACTCCCTCACCCCCCACCTAGTGCACAAATTTTGTGCACCGGGCCTCTAGTCTTATATAACAATCCTATTTAATAAAAGTAATATGCAAATTAATCGTCACTCCGTGACAAAGATGGCGCCAATAGCAGTGGGGCAGGGTGCTGGCGGCATCACCCTGTTAATGTGAGCCCAGCAGGCATTGCCTCAGCAACCCGTGAGCAGGTCTGGAGCAGGAAAGGCCAGCCGGCTACGAGGCAGCGGCAGGTGGGGTTTGCCTGCTTCCCAGTCACCTTGGGGAGTTCTGGGGGCAGGAAAGGCCGGCCTAGAAGTGAGGCAGCATGCCGGCAGAGTGTGCCTGCTTCCTGGTCGCTGGGGCAAGATTGGGGAGCAGGCAAGTGTGGCCGGCCAGCAGGCAGCACCCAGCCCTGGCCAGAGCTCAAGGGAGAGAACAACATGGAGGCGAGGTCAGGAGCCTGGGAGATCAACACAGAGGGGTGTCTGCTCCAAGCCTCCACGGTGTGCCTGGGGGCAGGCCCCCAGCAGATAGACACGCACACACACACGGTGCCTGCCAGACTGATCAGTAGGACATCCACTGAGGGGTTCTGGACTGTGAGGGGGCAGGCTGGGCTGAGGGACCACCCTCCCCCTGTGCACGGATTTTGTGCATCGGTCCTCTAGTCCTATATCCTATATAATAAAAGGGTAATATGCAAATAGACCGAATAGCAGAACAACTGAAAAACCAATCAAAGTGTAATATGCTAAGGAACTGCTTTCTATAATGTGCACTGACCACCAGGGGGCAATCAACTGGTCGACCAATCACTATGATGTGCACTTGACCACCTGGGGCAGATGCTCTGACCAGTAGGTTAACTTGCTGCTGGAGTCTGGCTGATAGAGACTGAGCGAGATGGGTCAGACACACCCTGGAGCCCTTGTGTGGACCCTCTCTGGCCCGATTGTGCACCAGTGCAGTCCCTCAGCCTGGCCGGTGGCCTTTTGCAAACTGGGACCCTTTGGGGGAGGTCATAGAGCCGGTTTCAGCCTGATTCCGCAGGTCACTCCCCTTGGGAGGGCGCCAGATGCAGGGCTCATGGCTGGTGAGTGCTCCCATGGCAGTGCAAGCCTCTCCCGATCGGGACTGATTGGATGAGGGCCCGTGGCAGGTACAGTGGGGCCGGGATGAGCAGAAGCAGTAGATAGGAGCTGCAGTAGATAGCACCTTTGGACAAATTGGTGCACTGGTGGGGTCCCTCAGGCTGGCCTGCACCCTCTTGCAATCCAGGACCCCTCGGAGGTATAGTAGTATACAAAGTGGCAGGTGGCCAGGGAGGAGCCCAAGCCTGGGCTGGCTGCCACTCCTGCTCATCCTGGCCCTGACTGTCTACCATTGTGGCCATAGCTGCACTTGCCAGCTATGAGCGTGGTGTCTGGCACCTGTTGGTCAGTTGAGTAGCACTCCCGCTATGAGAACACACTGACCATTAGGGGGCATCTCCTGTGTTGAGTGTCTGCCCCTGGTGGTCAGTGCGTGCCATAGTGACTGGTCAACTGGTTCGTTTCTTAGGCTTTTATATATATACTAGGGGCCCGGTGCACAAAATTTGTGCACTCGGGGGGGGTCCCTCAGCCTGGCCTGTGCCCTCTTGCAGTCTGGGACCCCTCAGGGGATGTCCACCTGCTGGTGTGCCTGGCCAGCCTGGGTGAGGAGCTGTTGGCTGTTTACAGCGAGGCTGGCTGGGATTTATTTAACTTCTAAAACTTTGTTGCTTTAACCAGAGCCCACGTCGAGTTGCCCCTGACAATCCATGCTCCCAGCGCTTCCTTGAGCCCAAGGTGGGAAGCAGGTAACTGAGGTTTGTTTATCTTCTATAATTGAAACTTTGTTGCCATGAGCGGAGGCCACAGTCAGCCTAGGTAGACAGGAACCATAGCTTCCTCCATTGCTGGGGCAGGCCTCCTGCTTATTCCAGCTCAGGCTGCCCACAGCTCCCATTGACCCAAAGTCCCAGCGAGGCTGGCTGGAATCAGGTTTCTGGGGTTTATTTATCTTCTATAATTGAAACATTGTTGCTTTAAGCAGAGGCCCAGCCGGCCTAATGGAAGCCTCCTGCTTATTCCAGCTCCGTGGCTGCCATCTTAACTGGGTTAATTTGCATACTGCCACTCAGATTGGCCGGTGGGCGTGGCTTAGGTGTCTTGGAGTGAGGATCAATTTGCATTTTATTCTTTTATTAGATTAGATACTAGAGGCCCAGTGCACAAAAATTTGTGCACTCGGGGTGGGGAGGGTCCCTCAGCCTGGCCTATGCCCTCTCGCAGTCTGGGACCCCTCGGGGGATGTTCACCTGCTGGCTTAGGCCTGCTCTGCGGACAATCGGGCCTAAGCTGGCAGACATTCCTCTGGCAGCCCAGGACAGGCCTAAGCTTCAATCAGACATCCATAGTGCTGCTGAGGAGGCAAGAGAGGCTCCCACCACCACCCCTGTGCTGGCAGTCGTCAGCCTGGCTTTTGGCTGAGCAGATCTCCCCTGTGGGAGCGCACTGACCACCAGG
The DNA here is from genome assembly GCA_004026665.1 of Murina feae. Lineage (NCBI taxonomy): Eukaryota > Metazoa > Chordata > Mammalia > Chiroptera > Vespertilionidae > Murina > Murina feae. The sequence continues at coordinate 5,438 of PVJC01025866.1, read as the reverse complement.
GAGCATCTCCTGCATTGAGCGTCTGCCCCCTGGTGGGTCAGTGGGTGTCATAGTGACCAGTCATTCCCAGTTGTTCTGCTGTTAGGGTCAATTTGCATATTAACCTTTTACTAATTTATTAGGACAGAGGCCTGGTGCACAGGTGGGGTCAGCTGGTTTTCCCTGAAGGGTGTCCTACTGGGGTGCCTGGCCAGCTGGGTGAGGGGCTGATGACTATTTTCAGGCTGGCCACAGCCCCTTTAGGGTGGGGGTCTATACTGGGGTGCCTGGCCAGCCTGGGTGAGGGCTGACGGCCGTTATCAGGCTGGCTGTGGCTGCGGGCTGGAAGCAGGTATCTAGGATTTATTTAACTGCTATAATTGAAACTTTGTTGCCTTGGTCCTGCTCAAAGCCGTCGGCTGGAAGCATGTATCTTGGGTTTATTTACCTTCTGTAATTAAAATTTTGTTGCCTTGAGCAGAGCTCAGGGCCTGCAGGGCATGTGGGAATTTTGGCTTACTCCATCGCCGGGACAACACAAACCTCCTGCCTTGCTAAAGCTCCCAGGCAGCTGCCATCTTTGTGAGGGAGTGAGGGTTAATTTGCATATTACTGTTTCGCCTGGGCAGAAGACCCCCATGGCCCTCCGATTGCCAGCTTCACCGAGCCCATGCCTCTGTGATCACCAGCTCTGATCCTGCCCCCTGCCATTGCTAGCTCTGCCCTTGCCCACTGGCAGCCTCTGGCCAAGGCTACAGGGCTGGGCAGGGGACCACCAACCCCCTCTGATCGCTTGTTCTGCCCCCAGGGCCCCCCCAACCTCCCTTGCCACCTGCATAGCTAACAGGCCTGACCACTTCAGTGGCAGGGCTGAGCCGGACTGAGCGTCGCCATCTTGTGGCTATGGGGGAGGCCATCTTTGTGATGGAGTGACACCTAATTTGCATATTTTTTATTAGATAGGACTAGAGGCCCAGTGCACAAAAAAGTGCACTTGGGGGAGGGAGTCCCTTAGCCCAGCCTGTGCACTCTCGCAGTCTGGGATCCCTTAGAAAATGTCCACCTGCTGACTTAGGCCTGCTCTCTGGGAGGGATTGGGCCTAAGCTGGCAGTCAGACATCCCTCTGGCAGCCCAGGAGCCTTTGGGGGATGTCCACTTGCCAGGAGGGAGCAGGCCTAAGCTGCAGTCAGACATCCTTAGTGCTGCTGAGGAGGCAGGAGAGGTTCCCACCACCACCGCTGTACTGGCAGCCATCAGCCTGGCTTGTGGTTGAGCAGAACTCCCCCTCTAGGAGTACCCTGACCCCAGGGGAAGCTCCTGCATTGAGCATCTGCTCCCTGGTGGTCAATGTGTGTCATCGTGACCAGTCATTTCCAGTGATTCTGCTGTTAGGGTCAATTTGCATATTACCCTTTCATTATATAGGATAGAGGCCTAGTGCATGGGTGGGGGCTGGCTGGTTTGCCCTGCAGGGTGTCCCTGATCAGGGTGGGGTCCTGCTGGGGTGCCTGGCCAGCCTGGGTGAGTGGCTGATGGCTATTTATAGGCTGGCCACAGCCCCTTCAAGGTGGATGTCTCCCCCTGGGGTGCCTGGTTAGTCTGGGTGAGGGGCTGAGGGCCGTTTTTAGGCTGACCACATCCCCTTCAGGGAGGAGGGTCCTGCTGAGGTGCCTGCCCAGCCTGGGTGAGGGGCTGATGACTGTTTGCAAGCTGGCCATGCCCCCCAGCCACCCAAGCTCCCAGCAAGGCAGGCTGGAAACAGGTATCTGGGATATCAAGGCAGGCGAGAACCTTAGCTTCCCCCATCACCGGGGCAAGCCTCCTGCTTGTTCCAGCTCCGTGGCTGCTGGCTGCCATCTTGGCTAGGTTAATTTACATATAGTTGCTCTGATTGGCTGGTGGGCGTGGTGATTGGTTGGTGGGTGTGGCTTAGGTGTAGCAGAGTGATACCGATTTGCATATTATTCTTTTATTAGATTAGATATATAGATTGTGTAATATGTTTTGTAGTAAACAGACTCAGTTTTATTAGCAAAAACCAAATGACCAAAAAGGTCATTGTATTTTATTGCTTCTTACAAAGGTTAAAATGCAGTATTTCATTTTAAAATAGTTAGAAACCATTTGTCATAATATACCAGTAAGTACTGAGACAAGTTTGAAGCACAAAACTTTCTGGTAAAACTAGGAAATTTTTCTTTATGTCATTTTTTGCAGGTTCTAGAGCACAAGTTGAAAGAAGCTGATGAAATGCACACATTGTTACAGCTAGAGTGTGAAAAATATAAATCCGTCCTTGCAGAAACAGTAGGAAATGATTTTTAATCTACATTTTGGTTTCATTTAAAAATCCTTAGCTTATTCCTTAGTGGTTTAAATAGTTTATTTTAGCATCAGAGCATGTATTTTTCAAAACAATTATACTTTTGTCCATAGGAAGGTATTTTACAGAAACTACAGAGAAGTGTGGAGCAGGAAGAAAATAAGTGGAAAGTTAAGGTCGATGAATCACAAAAGACTATTAAAAAGGTACTGTATTTAAAAAGGAAGAGCTTATTTAGAACAGTGATTTAAAAAAATATATAATTTTATTGACTTCAGACAGGAAGGGAGAGGGAGAGACAGAAACATCAGTGATGAGATAGAATCGTTGATTGGCTGCCTCCTGCATGCCGCCTACTGGGGATCGAGCCCACAACGTGCCCTTTACTGGAATCGAACCCAGGACCTTTCAGTTCGCAGGCCGACGCGCTCTATCCACTAAGCCAAACCGCTTAGAGCAGTGATTCTTAAAGTGTGGGCCGTGGACTAGCAACATCAGCATCACCTTGGAACTTGTTAAAAAATGCATTCTTGAGTCTCACCCAAGACTTACTGAATCTGAAACTCGGTGGGGCCAGCAGTTTGCTTTAAAGTCACCCTCAAGTGATTATGATTCCCTTCCACGATTGAGAATCATTGGCTTAGAGTACAACTAAAGGCTAATGATAAGGAATATAAAGTGCTTTGAAAGTTACAGAACTACTATGCAGTGACATGAGTTAAATTATTTGGAGTTCAAAATTACTTTTGAAAACATAGGTTTTTATTTATTTCAGAGAAAGGAAGGGAGAGGGAGAGAAAGATAGAAGCATCAGTGATGAGAGAGAGTCATCGATCAGCTGCCTCCTGCATGCCCCTTACTGGGAATCAAGCCTGCAGCCCCGGGCATGTGCCCTAGCCAGAATCAAATTGTTAGCCTCCTGGTTCATAAGCCGATGCTCAGTCACTGAGCCACACTGGCCAGGCCACAGTGACTTTTATAACATGATATATAGTATTCAAGAAAATGTTAAGTTCTTATATTCTTCATGGAACTGAATGTTTTTGTGCAATCTTAATTTCTCTCCCTGTTATTTGGGTATGGTAAAGAGGGCCATCTGTTGCTTGCTTGTTTTTCTGGGCCAACCGGTGCAGAATTTAGGGATGCTGATGGTACTCTATGTTAATATATTTGGGGACTAAATACAGTTATTAGTTAATTGTTAAAAATTTAAGCACTTTGGCAAGGCCTAATACAATGACACGCAAATGGGGTGGAGTTTGACTGCAATTTAAATAAAGTTAAATGTGATACTCCCATTTTTAAGGTCTTTTAAAATTCATTATAGCTTTAAATGAGATGAATTTCAAGAAAATGGATTAAAATTCCGGAAGTGTCTATATTCTTGGTGGTTTAGTTGGTCATATAATTGTTTCATATTTCAGATGCAGTTGTCATTCACATCTTTGGAACAAGAGCTAGATCAATTAAGAAGAGAAAATAAAGATATTGAAAATGTATGTTATTTCATTGTTTGACTTTTTAGCATTAAGCGTATGGATTTTTTTTAAAAGATCTGTGTTAAGACTTCTTATGCATTTGTTATGCATTTAAGAATATCTTATAGTTTTTGAGATAATAGTTTTTTATTCAGAAGTGTCATAACTCTTCATTGTGGAGAAGCATCATGAAGGGAAGTCTTAAATGTGTTTGTTAACTTTTCCTTCTTTGTTGCATTACTAGCTGAGAAGAGAACGAGAGAATTTGGAAATGGAACTAGAGAAGGCAGAAATTGAACGATCTACCTATGTCACAGAAGTCAGAGAGGTACTTACAGTAGAATTTTTTCAATCTTGCTTCTCTACTTAAATTAAGTTTATAACAGAATAATAAAATATTTTAGTGTAAGTTGTTAGTGTCAGAGCTCCCAAGTTGCATACATAACATGGGCTACCATAAGGAGATCAATCTTAAACTCTAAACTTCATTGCAGCTGAAAGATCTGTTGACTGAATTGCAGAAAAAACTTGATGATTCATATTCTGAAGCAGTAAGACAGAATGAAGAGCTAAATTTGGTAAGAAGCTTGTTCTCCACTGGGTATCAAGTAGGCTCTGAAAACACTTGTGTTTACACGTGGAGAAACCATCCAAACTTTTTCTCCTTGCTAACATCTTTAGCTTGGCAGTTTGTAAGTTTAAGATAAGCTTCATATTCTATTGACTCCTGAGGTGATCTTTCTTTTCTTGATGCCTAAGATGATCCTTCTTTTCTTAGCTCCTAACAATAGCATGTTTGGCTTGCAACTCTTTCTCAGAAATTTTCTGTTTTATGAAACCTAATTTCTCACATAGCATTATGAAAAAAGAAATGAAACATGCTGATAAAGACTGAGTGGTGAAGATTCTCTTCTCAGAGTTACATAATTAACTAGACCTCTTATTTTTTAACTTGGAAGGAGGAGAATATTAAAGGTTGAAGATGCAGCCTCTTCATTCCAGGGCAATAATCTAATCCAGTTTTTTATTTTAACTGGTCTTTCTATAAATTACTAGAGGCCTGGTGCTTTAAATTTGTGCACTGGTGGTGAGGGTGGGTTGCCTCAGCCTGGCTTGCACCCTCTTGCACTCCAAAACTCCTTGGGGGCTGTCCGACTCTGGCTTAGGCCTGATCCCTGGGATCCCTTGTTGCTTACCACCCCTCTGCTCTCTTCTTACCGCTTGGCTTGCTGTTCCTTTGCGCTGCCACGGAAGTGGGAGAGGCTCCTCCCACTACTGCTATACTCACCAGCGGTAAGCCCAGCTTTTAGCTGAGTGGTGCTACCCTTGTGGGAGCACGCTGACCACCAGGGAGCATGCCTGCATTGAGCATTTGCTCCCTAGTGGTCAGTGTTCATCATAGCGACTGGTTGTTCTGGTTATTCTGCCATAATGGTTGCGTAGGCTTTTATTATACAGACTAGGGGCCCGGTGCACAAAAATTTGTGCACTCGGGGTGGAGGGAGTCCCTCAGCCCGGCCTGTGCCCTCTCACAGTCTGGGACCCCTCAGTGGATGTCCTATGATGGCCCCAGTCTGCCAGGCGCCTTCTGTGTGTGTGTGTGTGTGGCCACTGGGGACCTGCCCCCAGCCGCATCAGAGGCTCGGAGCAGTCCTCC
>PVJC01025865.1:0-24412 GCA_004026665.1 Murina feae | reverse complement strand
GTGCTCTGGCAGTCAGCAATATGGTACCACAGCATGGGTTCCAGATGTCTCTAGTGAGAGCGCATCAGACAGACCTCCACAGTTGAACCTCTTAACTGGAGCCTACACCCAGTGTCCCAGGATTCCACACTTCAGGTCCTTGTGCTGTTAGTTCAAGCCATGGGTTTCCCACTCCCTACTCCAACCCTGACCCCAATACAGAACCTCAGCCGGGTGTATCCTACTAGCTCACTCTGCTGCCAGCTCAGGCAGAGCCCTTGCTGGGATAGTGCCCAACCACCGGCATAGACTGAGCATGCTCTGCTGGCAGACAGTGCCCTTACTGGGTAAGCACCCCGACAAAAACAGAGTATGCTCTGATGCCATCGTAAACAGACCCTTTGGCTGGGGTGCACCCCACTCCAGCACATACAAAACTGCAACCCAAGTGTGTACCACACATCCAGCAGAAGTAGAGCCTTGAGCTGGTGGGTGCTCTGACACCAGCACAGACAGAGCCATCAGCTAGTGCACATGCCACCCTCAGCACAAACAGAGCTGTCACCTGACTCATGCCCTACACACAATCCAGGTCAGAGCTGCTGATGTGACCTTGTATGTGAAACCACAGGTCACAGATCCATGCTGCATGTGCACTGCCCAAGGGTCCTAGGGCACCATCCTGCCTTAGGGGCTGGAGCAGCACAGTGAATTGCATGCTAGAGGACTCTGGGCCCTCACAGAGATTCACACACTAGGGGTACTGTGTACCTGCTCCCAACAACCCTGAGAAATGAATAATTGAGGAACCAGAATGTGGGAAAAGAAAGTACAACATAGAGCAGAGACAATAAAGGTGTGAAACTCAAGGCAGACCCAGCCCCAGGGCTAGTGAGTCCAAGTCTAGGACCATTGGACTGCGAGGGGCCTCAATCCCTTGGACCCCAAGCAGGTAGCCCAGGGTAAAAAAAAGACATAAAAAATGGGGAGAAAAAGAAAGAAAAGGAGGAATTACTAAAAAATGAGAGAAATGAAATGGAGGCATACAATATGTCAGGAAAAAATTTAGAATAAGGGTCATACAGTTCATAAACTATATGGATGAGAAAATCAACAATCTATGTAAGAATCAGGAGGAAATAAATAGTGATATAGCTACAATATGGAAGCTTTCAACAATAGACTAGGAGAAGCAGAGGACTGAATTAGGGAATTAAAAGACAGGGAAGCAAAACATACCCAATCTGACCTGCATTTGGAGAAAAATATTGAAAGACAGGAGGAGAGCCAGAAGGAGCTTTGGGACAACATGAACTGAAGCAACATATGTATGCTAGGGGTTCCAGAAAGACAAGGAGAGGATCAAGGGTTAGAACACCTATTTGAAGAAATAATGTCAGAAAACTTCCCTGATTTGGGGAAGAAAAAAAATTACACAAGCACAGAGAGTCCCAAACAAGTTGAACCCAGAAAGACCCATACCAAGACACGTCATAATTAAAATGGCAAACTTTAATGACAGAATCTTAAAGGCTGCTAGAGAGATACAGAAAGGTACCTACAAGGAATCTCTCATTAGATTATCAAATGATTTCTCAACAGAAACACTTAAGGCCAGAAAGGACTGGAAAGAGGCATACAAAGTGATGCAAAGCAAGTACTGAATCCAAGAATACTCTATCTAGCAAGACTATCATTCAGAATTGAAAGGGAAATCAGGGACTTCACTGACAAAAAAAAAAAAAAAAAAAAAAAAAAAAAAAAAAAAAAAAAAAAAAAAAAAAAAAAAAAAAAAAAAAAAAAAAAAAAAAAAAAAAAAAAAAAAAAAAGGACTGTTGAAAAAAAGAAGAAAAAAAAAGGGGGGGGGGGCAAGAAAGAACAAGAGGCACAAAAAATCAAAATCAAATACCTATCAATAATACCTTTAAATGTAAACAGACTAAATGCTCCAATCAAAAGGTAAAGAGTGCCTAAATGGATAAGAAGACATAACACAAAAATATGCTGTCTACAAGAGACCCACTTCAACACAAGAGACTCACACAGACTAAAAGTGAAGGGATAGAAATATATTTCAGGCAAATGGAAATGAAAAAAAAGCAGGGGTAGCAATATATATATCTGACAAAATAGACCTTAAAGTGAAGGCCATAAAAGACATAAAGAAGGCCACATCATAATACTAAAAGTATCTGTACAACAAGAGGGTATAATTCTGGTAAACATATGTGCACCCAATGCAGGAGTACCCAAATACATTAAAAAGAAAAATTTCTGTAACATATCAAAGGAGAGATCAATAGCAATACAATCATAGTAGGGGACTTTTAATACCCCACTGATACTACTGGATTAATCCTTTAGATAAAAATCAGTAAAGAAACAGCAATCCGAAATGATTCACTAGATCAGATGGATTAAATTGACATCTTCAGAATATTTCACCCCAAAGCTACAGAATATACATTCTTCTCCAATGCACACGAGACATTTTCAAAGATAGACCAGATATTAGGACACAGGTAAAGTCTCTTCAGATTCAAGAGGGTAGAAATCATAACAAGCATCTTCTCAGATCACAGTGGCATAAAACTAGAAATCAACTACAATAAAAACAATGAAAAAAAATCAAACACTTGGAATCTGAATAGCATACTTTTAAATAATGATTGAGTTACCAAAGAGATCAAAGAAGAAAAAAAAAACATCCTGAAAAGGAATGACAATGCAAACACAACAATCTAAAACCTATGGGACACAGTGAAAGCAGTCCTGAGAGGAAAGTTCATAGCATTACAAGCCTATCTAAAAAAAAAAAGTAATAAATTATCTAACTCTATAACTTAAAGAATTAGAAAGCAACAAGAAAAGCCCAGAGTGAGCAGAAGGAAGAAGATAATAAAGATCAGAGCATAAATAAATTACATAGAGACCAAAAAAATACAATACAAAAGATCAATGAAAGCAAGAGCTGGTTCTTTGAAAGGATAAACAAGATAGATGAACCTTTAGCCAGGCTCACCAAGAAACAGAGAGGACCCAAATAAACAAAATCAGAAGTGAAAGAGGTGAAATAACATCAGATCCCACAGAAATACTAAGGATTCTTTAAAAAAATACTATGAACAATGCTATTCCAATAAACTAGACAACCTAGAGGAAATGGACATATTCCTAGAAAAAATACAACCTTTGAAACACAATCAAGAAGAATTAAAAAAAAAATCTCAACAGGCCAATAACTAAGGAGGAAATTGAAGCAGTCATCAAAAACCTTCCAGCAAACAAAAGCCTGGGGCTAGATAGCCTCACAGGGGAGTTTTACCAAATATTCAAAGAATTAAAACCTATCCTTCTCAGACTATCCCAGAAAATTCAAGAGGAAGGCACACTTCCAAGTTCTTTCTATGAAGTCAGCATTGCCCTAATCCCAAAACCGGATAAAAACACTACAAAGAAGGAGAATTACAGGCCAATATTCCTGATGAAAATAAATGCTAAAATCCTCAACAAAATTCTAGCGAATCAGATCCAGCATTGCATTAGAAAGATCATATACCATGACCAAGTGGGATTTATCCCAGGGATGCAAGGCTGGTACAATATCCACAAATCAAAAAATGTGATACATCACACAAACAAATTGAGAGACAGAAATCACATACTTATATAAATTGATGCAGAAAGGGCATTTGACAAAATCCAACACCCTTTCCTGATAAAAAACACTCAGCAAAGTGTGACTAGAGGGATCATACCTCAACATAATAAAAGCCTTATTTGACAAACCTATATCCAACATCATACTCAATGGGCAAAAAAACCCCAAAACTCATTTCCCCTAAGAACGAGAACAAGACAGGAATGCCTGTTTTCACCACTCCTGTTCAACATAGTACTGGATGTGCTAGCCATAGCAATCAGACAAGAAGAAGAAATAAAAGGCATCCAAACTGGGAAAGAAGAAATAACATTGTCTTATTAGCAGATGACATGATATTACACATAGAAAACCCTAAAGACTCCATCAAAAAACTACTATAACTAATAAATGAATATGGCAATGTAGCAGGATACAAAATAAACATCCAGAAATCTATGGCCTTTTCATACATCAATAATGAAATCACAGAAAGAGAAACTAAAAAAAAAAAAAAAGTCCCATTTACTATTGCAACAAAAAATTAATATATCTAGGAATAAAATTAACCAAAGAAGTAAAGGACTAGTAGTACTCAGAAAATGACAGGCCACAGAGAAAAAGAGATAGAGGAAAACAAACAAATGAAAGAATATACCATGTTCATGGGTTGGTAGAATCAACATCATTAAAATGTCCACACTACCCAAAGCAATCTATAGATTCAATGCAATCCTCATTAAAATACCCTGTGTCATACTTCAATACCCTGTGTCATACTTCAATAGAACAAATTCTCCAAAAATTCATCTGGAAAAAAAAGACTCCACTGCAGCAATCTTGATAAAGAAGGATAAAGTTGGAGGTATCACAATATCAGATATCAAGCTATACTACAAAGCCACTGTTCTCAAAACTGCTTGGTACTGGCAAAGAACAGACATATAGAACAATGGAACAGAACAGAGAACCCAGAGATCGATCCAAGCCATTATGCTCAGTTAATATTTGACAAAGGAAGCAAGAGCATACAATGGAATCAAGACAGTCTCTTCAATAAATGGTGTTGGGAAACTTGGACAGATACATGCAAAAAAATGAAACTAGACCACCAACTTACACCATACACAAAAATAAACTCAAAATGGATAAAGTACTTAAATGTAAGACAGGAACCATAAAAATCTTAGAAGAAGCTATGGGTAGCAAAATAACAGACATTTGTTGTAGCAATATCTTTACCAATACAGCTGCTAGGGCAATGGAAACTAGGGAGAAAATAAACAAATGGGACTCCATCAAAATAAAAAACTTCTGCACAGCCAAAGAAACCATCAACAAGACAACAAGAAAGCACATTGCATGGGAGAACATATTTGTCAATGTTATCCCAATAAAGATATAATCTCCAAAATTTATAGGGAACTTATACAACTTAACAAAAGGAAGATAAACAATCCAATCAAAAAAATGGGCAAAGGACCCATTTTCAAAAGAGGACAAACAAAAGGCTAAGAAATATATGAAAACATGCTTAAAGTCACTAATCAGAGCGATACTAATCAAAACAACGAGGTACCATCTCATATCTGTCAGAATGGCTATTATCAACAGGTCAACAAGAGACAAGTGCTAGAGAGGATGTGGAGAAAAAGGAACCCTCATGCACTGTTGGTGGGAATGCAGACTGGAAAATAGCCACTGTGGAAAATAGTATGGCATTTCCTCAAAAAACTAAAAATGGAACTTCCATTTGATCCAGTAATTCAACTTCTAGAAATATATCCTAAGAAACTAGAAACACCAATCAGAAATGATATATGCACCCCTATGTTCATAGCAGCAGAATTTACAATAGTTAAGATTTGGAAACTGCCTAAGTGCCCATCAGCAGATGAGTGTATTAGAAAACTGTGGTACATCTACACAATGGAATACTACCCTGCTGTATAAAAGAAGGGATTCTAACCATTTGGGACAGCATGGATGGAACTGGAGAGCATTATGCTAAGTGAAATAAGTCAGTCAGAGAAAGATACAGTAATATCACATGATCTCATTCATTAGTGGAATATTATGAACAATATAAACTGATGAGAAAAAATAGAACCAGAGTCATTGAAGCATCGAACATATTGTCCAATCTATGAGAAAAGGTGGGGGTAAGAGGTCAACCAAAGGACTTGTATGCATGCATATGAGCATAACCAATGGACACAGACTCAGGGTGAGTGGGGGGTATGAAGGCATATGCTGGGGCATGGGGGCAGCTGGGGAGAGGTCAATGGGGGGAAAAGGAGACTTATGTAATACTTTAAAAATAAAGATGGGAAAAAAAAGTAACCAGGTTACCAATTTAGGAAAATAAATGCAAGTAGTTGTCCCCAAATTAGTACAACCCAAATGAATGAATTATAACAATTTTTTTCTTTACATGATGATAAACTAAGTTTGATACCTTGCAGTGACAAATGCTAAGCAGGATAAAAAGAAATGCAATCGCTAGGTGATATTAATAATTCATTCATTTGATACTAAGCAGAATATTTAAATCCCAATATGATATGACAGGTTTTGAAGATTATCTATTTCTGCTATATCTAGCATAAAATAGATGTCAGTTTCTTGGAATATCTTTCTTCTGATGAGTATAAAGTAAATACCTAATTTAATTAATCTCTTAATTTAATCTACCATTTTAGTTCTACATTTGTGCAAACAAGCAAAAACAACATGTAGTCAAAACCTCAAATTTTTGTAACAGGTTTTCCTATTATTTCTCATGTTGCTCCCAGCAGAGTTGAAGCTCATGTTTGTGTTTTCAAAACCATTTTACTTGAAACTTGGCACATCCTTTCTCACTCCAAGTTTCTGGAGGTTCAGTTTTTCTGGGGGTGGTAAAAATGCTATAAAATATGAAAGGCTTTCCTCCCTTAAAACTGAGAGACTTCACACACGTGGTTGGCCGGGCTGGGAACGCCATCCTTTAGTGGGATTCAGAGACTATGCTCTTGGGAGTTCCACTGGCATTAATAATGTGTGTCTTACCATTCAATAACTTAATAGAAACAAGTAAAACTTCTACATTAGATCTTACTGGTATTTCCACTTCATTTCTTGCCCAGTTACTCTCTGAATAAATATTCCCTGTGAAATTAGGAACAGATGGCTGATTTTGTTATTTTTCTGTTGTTTTATCCTGACATTTTTGCCCTGTAAATTTAAGAACCCTGAGTTGCCAAACCTGCTAATTTTTCAAGAGAAGCCCATGCTCTGTAATTGTATAGAAAAATCCCTCAACATTTATGTTTTAGCATAATTTTTAAATTCGGTTAAAAATATCTGTGGAAATGATTTGTCTTAGAACATATAAACTTTTCCTCTAGAAACCAAGAATTATCAGCAAAGATATTATTACATGTTAGAATGCATAATAATAGCTAGCATCTCAACATATAACGTTTCTTTTTTTCCCTTTTTATAGTATGAGAATGCCTTGAAAGTAGGATAAGTAGCTCTTGCCATTATCCACAGGGGTCTGTGGCCATAGCCTTAGCAGTTATATGAATCTGGTCAAGTCCTTTAAATTCTCTTACACTTAGTTTCTTTGTTTACATGAGACTGGGAATGCATCACATAACTTCTCGCATTTAAATGCTCATTTTACATCTTCACTTTATATTTTTATTGCTTTCCTTTGAATGAACCTAGACAATCAAGAGCTTGCTTCTTTTGTGCATGATCACACACGTTACTTGCCGATTTATACACTTGCATCTCTTCTGCTGTACTGTGAGAACAATAGCGCTTCTTTCTCAAAGATATTTAGCAGTTCAAACTCAAATTTTTCAGCTCAAATTTTCATTGTGTCACAGCCTATGCAGACAATGGCTTTTTAACTTTTACATTGATCCAGCAATATGAACACTGATGTATGACCTCTAGGCTTTAGGAAGAAGTTCCCAGTTGTCCTTTAGAGGCACTGACAACTGTAGGGAAATGTGAAATTGGGGACATATAAAGAGGTCATTGTTACCAGATTCTCATATTTCCAATGATTTATTTTGAATTCTTATTTGTCTCAGTGATACTCCAATCTGTTCATAACAGTTTAAAACAGCTGGATTTAATGTATGAGCAGATTTCCATTAACAGAATTTTCAACACAGTAGTAATTCTGTTAGTGAATGAGAGTGCCAATACCGCCACTGCAGCCTCATCTCAGGATTTGCTAAGATGTTTTGAAATATTTATTTTAAAAATGTTAGGAAATGTATTATTTTCATTTTCCTCTTAAAATGTCTCTCTATGCATCCTGCCCTCACAAACATTCTTGCTTTTCTTGAATCTTTATATCATGATTTTGATCATTTGTATGCCTTCTATTCTGCCATTTCCTGGTTTCTTGTCATCTTAATAATTCATGGAAGAGTGAAACAAAGGCTTGCTCTCAATTTTAAATCAATCCCAGGAGACTTTAAAATTCTATATTAGGTAATTCAACTCAGGGGGCAATTTTATGCGATGTTGGCATGCCCAGAGCTTGCCTAAGTGTGACAGGTGAAACTAGTATCAGCACTGAGTGAATAACAAAGGCTCGTACAGGCTACATTACCTGGATTCTAAAAGGAGCCAGAGAAAATACTGAATTGCTCAGTCTCATATCTACAGTGAAGATGAGCAGAGAAGAGAACCACCCTCTTCCTTTCTCAACTCAAAGAAGCAGTCATAGATATGATTGGGTATCATTTCCAAACACTGACTAGCCAATATCTGCTAGCAGGCTGTGTAGCTGGTATTAAATGTTCAGTTACTCGACTCTCTCTTTTCCTTCTCTATATCAGAAAGCTGCTGGCATCAGAGTGAGGTTAGAGTTATGGATAACAACCAGTTTATTAATTCAAGCGAAAGATTATTATGTCCTGGGTTAAGACAGTATTCAGTGGGGCTGGGTCAATGGGAAGGAATGGAGAAATGTGTAGAAGGTAAATGTTGCTTAAATACATAGAGAATAAATGAGTGAAAGCACATTATATAAAAATTAGAGGCCCAGTGCACAAAATTTGTGCACTGGCAGTGTCTCTAGTGGCTGCTGGCTATGGGCCAGGTACTCCCTCCCTTCCCCCGGCCACCTGCCACCGCTGGCTGGGGCCTCTCCCTTCCCTCATCTGGCCCTGCCCCCTGGTCAAACTCCTGATCAAACTCCCAGTCCAGGGGACAGTTTTCATACTATGCTTTTATTATATAGGAATTATTTAGGATGACTAATGGGTCTCTAATTTCACAGCCTGAACTGCTGTTTCTGACAATCCTAAAATAGTGAATATAGGTTCGGGGGAGAAGGAGTTACATTATAATATTCTGAGTTTGATATATCTGTGATGTTACACTCAGGTGAAAGCATCTAGGAATAAGCATGATATACAGATTTAAATCTCAGAAAAGAAGCTTTGTATGATGTGTTATCGGCACCTCTCACTGACACCAGAGCGGTGTTACCATACAGGACACCTCCCTAACCTAGTGGGAGAGGGCTGTCCCCAACTTTGATCCTTGTCTTCTCATATAAATGAATGCATACCAGAGACCTTGACTGCAGTGTGAAAAGCCAATTTATTAAAGCAATTAAAGCATGCACCTTTATTGAAAAAGCAAAGCAAGCAAACCTATATATCTGCTTAGGAAGCATAGACAGGCTCTCAGCAAATCTGAAGAGCAGGTTGTGTAAGGTCTGAAGCATTATATACCCTCCTATCTGTATGTATCAACATTTCTCTGCTGAATATTTTGATGCAGATTAATTTTCAAGGTACCTCTTTTTAAACTTTGTTGTGCCCCTCCCAGAATTCATGAGAAGCACCTGGCAACTTTATCTTGCCAAGCCGTGAGACTGCTGGCTTCTCTGCTTAGGGAGTAAATTGGCCCTTTTTTCCTTTTCATTTCCCCCTCCCTTTCTGTATTCTCTCATTAGGGAGGTTTTTTAACCATTTGTTCTGGTGTCCTTGGGTGGGGAAGATAATGGCTTGTTAGTTACAAGCTGGCTGCAAGTTTCTGACATTGTTTGACCTTATTTTAACTTTCCTGTCTTAGTTTCCCTATTCCTCCTATCTTGGAATACTGTAATAGGAGGTATAGCATGGAATTACCAGAAGAGAACAAGACATGAGGCCATGCCCAGTGTTTGCATGGAGGGTGTTGCATTTCTAAGAAACACAGGTGTTGAAGGAGTGATAAGAGAAAAAGGGACTTGTAAAGAAACTGAGCATTAGCCAGTGAGACACCAGGAAAAGTGTTTGACATTGAAGACCTTGGATTGAGAAATGAATGAATAAATAACTGAATGAAAGTAACTACAAACTTAGAGAAACTTTAGAAGCAAAGATAGAAGTATAATTTCAGGGACTTCAAGAGTGAGTACAAAATTATAGTTTTATTATTATGAGAAAGAAAACTAGGAAGTCAACAGCATTAAAAGAGATTTTTGCTTATTCTGTTTAGTGGTGTTTTTTTGGTGTGTGTGTGTATTTTTTTTAATGGAAGAAGTTTGCACATGTTTACAGGTAGAGTGCGTGGGAGACAGCAGAGAGAGAAAGTGTGAATTTATGGGAAGAAGTAACTAAAAGTAAGACTCAGAAGATATGGATCTGAGCAGATGTAAAATAATTGAACCTGAAACATATAAGGCACTGTGACAAAGAAGATTTGTGGGATATAGGACATGATAAGCTATGTAGGTGCAGGAAAAAGAATTTGGGCATTAACTTCTTCATAAGTAGAAAAGAGTGATTTCTTATTAGCTGAGCTTGAGGAGATTAATGAGGGTTTGGAAAGGACAATTATGGGAAATGGGAGAAATTGCCAAAATGGGTCATATAAAGAAAATGGTGAATGATACTAGTTACCAAATATTTCTTTTATTTAGTACTAGATGCCTGGTGCACGAATTTGTGCACCAGTGAGGTCCCTCAGCCTGGCCTGTGGGATGGGGCCGAAACTGGCTCTCCAATATCCCTGAGGGGTTCTGGATTGTGAGAGGTGCAGGCCAGGCTGAGGGACTCCACCGTGCATGATCAGGGCTATGGAGGGATGCGGGAGGGCTCCGGGGCGTGTCCGGCTTGTCTCGCTCAGTCCAGGTTGGCCAACTCCAGAAGTAAGCTAACGTACTGGTTGAAGCATCTGCCCCCTGGTGGTCAGTGCACATCATAGTGAGCGGTTGAGCAGCCTTGGCATATCATTAGCATATTACGCTTTGATTGGTTGACCAGCTGACCGGACACTTAGCATATTAGGTTTTTATTATATAGGATTATATTTGAGGGGGGTGATAAGGAGAAAAAGTAAGACGTAAGGAGCCCACTAGTGTTGAACAGAAGCAGCATGCTCAGATTACATAGGTTTGCAAAGGCCTAGACTTTACAGGACCCTGAATTCTCATATGCCATATAGGTCAAGTCTAGGAGTCTGTTTGAAATGGTGATTTCCAGCTGTATTCAATATTAAAAGTTTGAGAGTAATAAAGAAAGGGCAGGGAGGAAATGGGAAAACCATTTATATCAACAAATTGGTAACAGGGCCTTCTAACACATCCATTAACTAATTAGACACAATTTCAATGCAAGGAATTTATCTCAGTGTCTTTGCTCAATTGAAACTGATGAAAAGTGCTTTTATTCTGTTTGCTTATAGCTTCAGCAAGTCACCTTTGTTCAGGGTACTCAGCCACATCTTTCCAGCTCACTCATCTGTGACTGAATTTAATGAGACTTACATCTTGCTGTGAAGTAGGTTGTGGAAATTATTGTAGTGATTATTAAATCATTTCCCAAGTCCTTTTAATCTTTCAAATGTTTAATTTTCCAAGTCCCAATTCATCTAGCGAAATGAAAAGACTGCAAAAGCGGCATTGCTCCCCTACCTTTGCCTAATGTGAATATTTTCTCTCCCATCTCCTTGATATTTGCCAACATCCATTATGAAAATTAAAAAGCAGCAGTAATCCACATCATGAGGTTCTTGCAATTTGTCTGGAGATCTGAGTTTGGAAGTTGAGAAAGAGCACCAACACAGACATAAAGTTTGTCAAGGCAAAATATTGTGCCTATGGTTAGATGGTGTATGAGGAAAATGCTTCAAAGTCCACAATTTTATTATTTGGAAATTCATGTGTAAGGAATGAATTTATATTTTTGCTAAACTATGAAGATAGTTATGTATTTTATATATATGAATACATATCCATATCTATAATAATAAAAGCATAATATGCTAATAAGACCAGATGTCTTTCTGGACGACCTTCTGAATGACCTTCCTGATGAAGCTAGGGCTGCAAGGGAAGCCCAGGTCCTGGGTGCCAGAGATGCTGGTAGTAGTGGGGAAGGAAGGCCTACTCTTGCATGAATTTCATGCTTTGGGCCTCTAGTATACTAGTTTATATATTGCTAAACTCTGAAGACGCTTATTACAAGTATATTATCTATAGATTGTGAGTTATTTAAAAGACATTTTGGAAGTCTATTTATGGCCTATCAATTATAGCCAAGGTGACCATAAATGCAGTTTGTCTAGGAAAGTCCCAGTTTATACATGTTGCCTAGCTTGTAATAATTAATACTATCCTCCTTTCTTTCTGGTTTAAATGATTAATTTTATGCTCATCCTACTTAGGTATAGAAAGTGAACATTGTATTTGACCTAGGACAACAAATGATAAAATAAATCCTACTTGTGAATTTGGTTAGTTCATTCTGTTTAACTCTCCTTGAAGGGCAAGTTGACCCCTGATACAAACCCTTGCTCTTTTAGAAATTGTAAGAATGCCTGCACTTATGCACCTTCTCAGAATATGGGCAAATGTGAACACTACCACAATTGTGTCATTTGCAACTCACTGCCAGTTTCATATTTTATTATACATGTAATAGATTAAAAACATGGTTAAAAGCAGATCTTGAAAATGCTGCATATCTCCTTCCACAAGTAATGCTAAGTGAAGAATGATTCATTTCTACCTGTAAATTCAGAAAAATAAACATTTGATAGTATAATCACCTTTGAAAGATAGATTGCTTTAGAAAAATTCATTAGATTCTTTTATCACTTAGAGAATTTGAAATTGCTCCTGTAATAGTCAATTTGTAGTACTAAGAGGAACATGTTATATCAGTAAAAAACCAAAGTGCAATTGCTGGATAGGACTATGTACATAGTTTAATAATTGTATCTTTGCTTTAAGAATGTCAGTCATTGCCATCATTTCTGAAGGATTAGGAAAGTATAAATGAAAAGATTTATCTATGTACTAGAGGCCCGGAGCATGAAATTTGTGCACTTGCAGGGGTTCCTCAGCCTGGCCTCTGTCCTCTTTCAGTCCAGGAGCCCTCAGGGGATGTCCGACTGCCAGGAGTTAGACATCCTTAGTGCTGCTGTGTAGGCAGGAGAGGCTCCTGCCACTGCTGTTGTGCTCGCCAGCCATGAGCCTAGCTCAGGACTTCTGGCTGAGCAGCACTCTCCCTGTGGGAGTGCACTGACCACCAGGGGGAAGCTTCTGCATTGAGCATCTGCCCCTTGTTGGTCAGTGTGCATCATAGCGATTGGTTGTTCCACTGTTTGGTCGATTTGCATATTAGCCTTTTATTATATAGGATATATATAAAAACCTAAGTGACCGTTATGACCCAAGGACCAGATGATCAGATGACTGGCCAGTAGCTATGATGTGCACTGACCACCAGGGGGAAGATGCTCAATGCAGGAGCTGTCCCCTGGTAGTCTGTGCTCCCACAGCCAACCTCCCGCAGTCCCTCCCCCTGGCTGGGTAATCAGTGTGCTCCCATAGCCAACATCCTACAACAGGCCAACTTCCTGTGGTCCCTCCTACCTGCTGACCTGGATCAGGATTGGGTGAGATGGCCCTGACCGGCAGGGAGGGACACTACCCATCCATGAATTTGTGCACCAGGCATCTAGTTTTATTATGTTTGCCAACGGTGACTCCTACTCTTTATTGAGCAAGTTAAAACAATAGGGTATAAGCAGAAGCCAAATTTATTCTGCTCTGCCACTGAGTGTTAAAACATAATGCCAAGCAAATAAACTTTCTTTGCCAAATTTCTCTCTCTCTCTCTCCCTCCCTCCCTCCCTTCCTCCCTCCCTCCTTCCCTCCGTCCCTCCCTTTCTCCCTCCCTCTCTCTCTCTTTTTTTTTTTTTTTTTTTGGTCCCTGGGTGAAATTAGGTATATCACAAATTTTTTGTGGCCATTCTTGGATAAAAATTCTCCAATTTCTTTTAAACTCAGAAATAGACTTTTTAAGGTTAAGATGTCCCTTATAGGGACATAATCACATAATTTTAACCTTGGGTGGGGTTCAGATTAGGAAATCTGGAAAAAAATATAGTTTTTTTGTCTGTTTCTTCCTCTTTTTTTTCTTCCTTTCCTATACTTCTCTGTGGGGAAAGTGAATTAGGGGAAAGAGGTACAAACTCTTAACAATTATAATCTGTCATTATTTTTTTTCTCTTCACTTGCTAGGTATACATTTGCTGACTCATGGGCTACTTCTGGGTTTTCTAAATCATTGTTGCTGTGAGACCCTCACTATAGTTTCCTTGGGGCAGGTGACACAGTGTCTATTTCTAAAGTCTTCAAATATACCACAGATGCAAAGTCAAATATATCACAGATGCAAAGTCAAATATACCTCAGATGCTCAAACCCTTGACTTCCATGACTGGATCCTCACAGATTTTCTTTGTCACCATCTCTTCACCCCTTTGGACAATCTTATTGGGTAATATTTCCTTAAAATGAATATAGGCTAGGAATCTCTCTTGGCCTAAACAAGAACATGCATTTTTGGTTTGTCATGGATGGAAGTGCACAATATAGCAGTACAGCTCTATTTCTCTTTGTCATCTCAAGCCAAAACTTCAAGGCAAGCACATCGGCTCCATGTCCTGGAAGGGACCTTTGCTTCTCCTAATACTGGGAGTGGTAGGGAAATGCCATAGCATACTCAGAACACTCTCAGAAGGAAATTTTTTTTCGACCTCTTTAAATTTCCAGTTCTGTTCTGTCTTCAGGTAGAGAGGATGCTGTATGATGGGGGGGGGGGGGGGGATGCCACAGGACTTCAACAGTTCACTTCCCCACAAAGGAAATGAGAGATCACAAATGCTTTTAAAATGTGTTTTATTATCTTTTAGCATGTCTTCCATAGTTCATCTAGCACCTCATTATAGAAGAGAGGTTGTGCGAATTTTGACCTGCTGGCCAAAGCTGGCTTGCAACCTATTTTTGTATGACTCTTATTCTAAGAATGATTTTTCACTTTTAAACAGTCAGGGGAAAATCAAAAGAATAATAATATTATGAGACATGTGAAAGTGATAACAAAAATCCAAGTTTTAGTGTCTATAAAGTTTTATTGCAACACAGCCACACCCATTCATTTTCATATTATCTGGGGCTATGTTCTCCATACAATGGCACAGTTGAGTGATTAAAACCTTATGAACTGAAAAGCCTAAAATTTTTGTTATCTGTTCTTTTCATGATAAGCTTGTTGACCCCTACCATAGAATGTAGTATTCTTTTCATCTATTGTATTGTTCTTGATTATTGGATTTAAGTTGAAATTGAGGCAATAAAAGTTCCGTTTTTAATATCCTGTTACTCTACATATGAAAACTGTCAAAATATTACTCTCTTAATTGTGAAATGTATAATATGACTTGTTAGCTTACCATTTGTCATTTAGATAGAGTTGGTAAAGAACACAGATAGCCCTAGCCAATGGTTTGGCTCAGTGGATAGAGCGAGCATTAGCCTGTGAACTAAAGTGTTCTGGGTTGGATTCTGGTGAAGGGCATGTACCTCAGTTGCAGGCTCCATGGGTCTTGTGTAGGAGGCAACCAATTGATGCATCTCTCATATCAATGTTTCTCTCTCTCTGTCTCTCCTCCTCCTTTCCACTCTTTCTAAAAATCAAGGAAAATATCCTCAGGTGAGGATTAATAAAAAATAAAAAAAAGAACAGATGACTTTCTTCTGTGCTTTCTCTTTAGAAGTGTTTTGGGCTGGAAGTTGTGTACAGATCTCTGGAATCCTTCATAACATATAATGTAACTCCCGTAATCATCCAAAACTTAGGGTCAAGGCATAAACTACTGTGAGCCTCAAAATGTTGGTGGTCTGTTGACAGTGCTGGGAGGGATGAATCCTCTATATCTACTTTGGTTGGTTTCATTTGGTTCTATTTCCTCCGTAAAGTTACAAAAGGGTAGTAATTTATGACCATGATGTTTCAGAAATTTAGATCTGAGTGTGAGAGCTGTCTAAAGAAACAAACAAAAGAGAAGGCACAAAATGTTAAGAGATGACAAGAAATGTTAATTTGGAGAGTCATAAGCAAGATGCAGGTAGAAATTACAGCAGCTCTATCTCCATGGCATTCCACAAAATAATTTACATGATTGTTTTCAGAATTTGAAGTTTGCCTTCACTGGCTATTAACTATCATATAAAGAGTCTATGATTCAGGCAGAATATAGAAATGTTTTTTATATTCTGCTCTGACCCCCGCTGGACTAGTTGATGGTTTCAGAGTATAATTTTCATTTTGCATTCTTTGTTCTCTGATTTTTTTAGGCCAGAGGCACATTTGCCACCCTTGTTTTTGTCTGTTGAAACTTAACCTGTTCTTTAGGACTGAACTCAATTCTTCCTCTGCTTTGACAGAGGAAGTTGCATCATCTCTTTTCCTCCGATAGCATTTTATTATTGCTTCTGTTGTTTGCAAAGTCATATTTTGATTTGTTGTGTAGATAGTTGCACTTTATCAAGAGTGTTTTGTCTTCACAGTGCTGGCACTTGGTAACTTTCATAAAAATTAGCTACTGAAAAGAAGGCAGACTTCTAAGTTTAATAACTTTTTCTTAAGTTTAATATATTTTAAGTGCATCAGAAAAGTGACTACTGTTTCTTTCTATGCAAAATGATACTATTTTATTATCCACTTATTTCCAGAAAAATCAATGTTGCAATGTGCAATTGGCTTTTATATAGTGATTGTTCAGTGAAAGCTTTACTACTCTGTGAAAATTCCATCTATCAATTTTTAATTTGCGGAGATGTAATCTGAGGAAGAATTTTGAATCTCAAAGAGTTTGGGGAGGGGGGTTGAGGGATCAAATAATATCCTGTATGCATCTATATAAATTGAAATAAAAAAGTATGAGAGTTCAGAGGTCATTTAGACAAATCAGCAAGAGGAATGCTGTCATATGATGTGCTGTTTCTATAAAAAATGGCCTGACTACAGATTTTCCGTGAAGTTGTTGATGGTCTTGACTCAGCCTATTAAGCTTTGCTAGGGTACTTTTCTGAAAGCCATAGTGGAATTTCCTTTATAGAGTTCTTTCAAGTTTAGATAGCTATAATTCTGATTAGGATAGTTTCAGGCCCAGAGCTCTGTATTAAAAGAGCAAAATTGACTATTGAATGGTAATCGAGTCCCATTTAGCAATACTTACAATCTGACTTAATATTATTTTTCACATTTATTCCAAAAAAAGCCTGTGTTAAAATGGCACCATGTTGTATAAAGATACTGGTTCTGAAAAAAAAATTAAGAGGATTTAAAAATAAAACATCATGGTATTTTCTGATTAAGCATTTAAGTATATATTGTTGGCTAGTTTAATGCTAGCTCCTTTTGTATATATTGCTAGTTAGTTAGTTACATTTCTATATAAAATGACAATATAATAGCAAAATAACAGCATTTGGAAGTTCAGGATATTTGTGCCAAAATCTATTTATTTGTATCCATTCACTCAAATTACCCAAGTTTCTTTATTCTTTATTTTACAAACTGTAAAAAATGGTAGGAAGCATTATTACCTTCTTTCATTTACTTCACATTAAATATGGTGATTATGCAGACTTATTTTGGAATTTCTCCATCTCATATCCCAAGAATAGCCAAATGATTTAGTACAAATGTTCCCGAGGTATTATTAGTCACCGGTTTGAAATATTACTTCCAACAATGTTCTGTAGACAAATCATTACTTTTTCTATCTTATTTTTTTCCTAAATGCTATGACTATGACTACTTTATGAGCGTAAATAAAAGTTCATCAAATTTTATTCAAAATTGAAAGTTTTAAGTGAAAAGTTTAAAATATGTTATATAAGGCATCATTTTATGTAGTGACAACATAACTTACTTGTACATACTCGTCTATTCCAGTGGGTGATTCATATTGCTACTGTGTCATCCCCTGGAATGACATGCTTGAGGGAAAGAATGCATTTTACCCAGCATCCAGACTTATTCAGGTGATTGTGGCAGTAAAAATGATCTCATACCCATTTAGTTTGTTTGTGAAAATTGCTTTTCTGAAAGAATGGATTTTGGAGAGAGACCCTTTTCCTCCTCTCTGTGAAAAGATGCAGTGGGGTAGGGGAGTGTCTATGTGAAAAGTACAATTTCTTCATCATGAGGCAAAGATTTAAGGTAGAAGGTAGAATGTGGCTATAAAATAATATAAAAGTTCTGTGGATTACTTTAGGTTTTTTCTAACATTCTGTTCTGTCCTTTGATCTTTCCTAATTTCAGATGTTACACATGAGCAATCCTATGTTTTGGCTTGTCCCCATACAACCAGAGAACAGAGATACCAAATTTTAACTTTTATGTTCTAAAACTGTGGTCCAGGTATAATTCAGAAAGACTGGATGACTGAGCAATTAAGCAGAAGCACCTTTCCTCTCAGAAGAGATGAAGATCCTCTAATTCAGGAGGGGGAGGAGAGATGGAAATAAGCAGACGAGTAAGACACTGAAAAAAAGGGTTTTTTGGAAGAAGATGCTTAAAAAACTGAGAGGTCTATTCTTACAGTTTCCAATGAAATTTCTTCCTCTCAGCATGACACTCCATAAGCATCCACAAAACAGGTACTACACTGAAGAGGGGAGAAGGAATGGAAACCTAAACAAACTGTATTTACTCTGAAGGATTTAGCCTTAATTAAAAAGATAATATTTTACATTTCTAGATAGAATTGGACCTCCAACTAGAGTAAGTTCAGCTTTTTAAAAATATAGAAAGTTTAATTTTTTTCACCCCTAACATATATGTATATGTACACACACACACACACACATACACGCAGAGTTGCAGCTAGCTTTTTATGACTTGTAAATGTATTTACTAATACACTCTTTTCTAGCTTCATGGACTGTAGGAGAATAGTTAACTACCAGTCTTTCATCACCATTTTGGTATTTTGAAGGCAAAGGGAATTGGCATACTAAGACATTTAATAGAAGACCAATCTCAAATATTTCATGGGCGTGCACAGATCTCAGAATGCTCATTATTTTTCTTTGCTCAGGGTTTAAGTTCCTGTGCCAGGTTTCAGGTAGACTTTCAGAACCAAGGCATTTCTTACTCCAGCAGCCATTGGACCTAGTCAGAGAAGATAGATTGGAATTATTGGCGGAGGTGAGTGGAACCATATATTACTGTCATCTTACCAGAATCCTTTGCTTTCTTTCCTTGCCAACTCTGTCTTACCATTTTAAGGAGCACAGACTATTTTACATCCAGTTAGTTTGTCACTACAAAATCATATATAGATTTAATGCTAGTTCCTTTGAATTAGTCACTCCTGTGTTCAGTCAATTAACCAATAAGCAGAATCTAGACTCATGCTATTCTACTGGAATCTATAACTACTTCTAACTTGGCTATGGACATATGAATATAGTAACTTAGTTTCACCCAAGCAGATTGTCTCGAGTAAACACTTCTCAAAATAAGAAAATAATGATGCACTGAGGATAAAAAGAAACTGAAGAGCAGCTCTAAAAGGCCCTTAGAAGTCCTTTTACTTTGAGTGGGCAAGACACTCTCGGAGCAGAAAATAAGCTCTTTTGGGGTGCCAGAGAAATGCTGTTTTTCACTTATTATGTATTGCAGAGCCACTGTATTCACAGGCATACTAAAGGGTACACCAGTCTGCTGTTACATTTCTCCAACTAGAAGCAGAATAGAGCTTGCCCATACAGATATACATTATTGTTTATACTGGAAAAGCAGCCATGAAATTACTGATTTTCATTCTCCATCTTATCAGATCAAGTTATAAAATTATATGTGGAAGTTTTCTTCTCCAACGGAAGTGATGTTTGGAAAACAGCATCAGGAATATAATTTTGCGGACATGCTCCTTAAATACTTCTATTAAAATGTTGAGTATTTGAAAAATGGGGAGTATGTGAGGAAGGAAACACCTCACACCCATGGGATGCTCAAATACTAAATTATATTGCCTCTCACTTTAGCACTGGTGAGCACTGCTTTGTTTAGTGTATTGACTCCAGATGGTCTGACAAACCGAATTCATTTAGGGGAGCTCAGATTTCCTGCACAATGCCTCATGGTTACACTCTATGTAATACACACGCTCCAGTGCCGTAAGTAATGGAAACAACATGAATGTCTGAAACAGTACTTCCATTCACTTCCAAATAGATACCACTCAAGCTACTGGAGACTGATGTGTATAAAATCTCAGTGATTAAAAGTAGAGGTAGTACACTGAAGCATGTGAACCATGCCCCTAAAAATATACATTGAATATTTTCAGTGGTGAATAATTTTATTTATTCATCTCATTTAATCCTCCTGAAATCCAATGAGATAAGTACTGTCACCGTCCTAGGATTATATAGCAGGTATTAGAGCTGGGAGTTAAACCCAGATCCTTAATTCTAGAAAGCAATCTTCACTACCTCATGGGCTTTGAAACTTTCCTATAATCATCTTGTACCTCAGTTTTCTCAGTCGTAAAATAGGGATAAATAAATTAATGTTGATAAAGCACTGAGCACCTGACACATATTAAGCATTAAATAATTATCATTATTATGGCAATAATAATTATCAAGTATATATTGTATACCATATATATATAAGTATATATTGTACACCATAATAACTATTGTTATTATTGCACTAATAATTATTATTAAGTATATACTTATTATATACCTGGAATTAGGTTAAACATCTTATTTCATATATCTTACAACCTAGGAGATGGTAGATACTAAATTAAAATTTACAAGGCAAGAAGGGGTCAATGAGAGAAAAAAAGGAGACAGATGTAATACTTTCAACAAGATTTAATTAAAAATTAAAAATTACAGGAGTGATGAGGGCTATCAAGGAGACATGTAAGGTGCCTTGGGAAAATATAATATAATCTTTATGTCAGGGAAAGTTTCCCTCTGGATGACAAGCTGTCTTCTAGGACCAGGTAGAAAAGTGCTGCATGAAAGTACTGTAGACTCATTCCGGGGCT
Source organism: Murina feae (assembly GCA_004026665.1). NCBI lineage: Eukaryota > Metazoa > Chordata > Mammalia > Chiroptera > Vespertilionidae > Murina > Murina feae. The sequence continues at coordinate 3,417 of PVJC01025865.1, read as the reverse complement.
GGAAGATACAGGGCGTCCTACTTAACGATTTTGGGTTAATTCCAGGAGGAACTTAAAGGATTTCAGTGGGAGAGTGACATAATCAGATTTGGATTTTAAGATCCCTCTGGGTGCAGTATAAAGAATGGATCAGAGCTAGGCAAGACTGGATGTATGAAGCTCTCTCAGCAGCAACTCTGAGAGATAATAGTGATGTGACGCAGCGTGGTGACAATAAGGAAGGAGACTCTTCTTGGTGGATTCAAGGATTATCTGGTTCTATGGAAAATAAGAGGCCACTTGCATCCTTATTTCCAGTCTTTTTTTTTTTTTAAATCCTACTTGCCACTAAAATAGGACTCTGATATAGCTACTAACACTGGGCTACATTTATTTCTGGGTTATATCTGCTATTACAGGTTCCAAATCAATTTCCCTGTTGTCTCCTCCTGTAGTCTCATTTCCAAACTCAGCTTTAAACCTCCCTATACTGCCAGCTCCCTGCCCCCTCCTTACTCACCACCTTTCTGCTAGTTAAGGAGATTCTAGTACTCTTTCGAGAAAAAGTTTTCTATACTAAAATTTTTGAATGAACATGCATTCTGCATCCTAACATTAGAAAATGACCTTTTCAATGAATCTCCCTTAGTTGTTTCAGATGGAGACAACTCAGTAATCTATCTGGTCCCACCCACTGACTGAATAAACAGATGAAATTATTCTATTCATTTCTACCAGTGACCACTTTTATGAGCAAGACTGCAGAGTTAAGTTGAGGTAATATTTAGAAGAGCCTTAATACTAGACTGATACCTTTATTTTTCTTTCATTTATCTCTGAAAAGTTGGATTGGTTTTAGAGTAAGAGTGCATGATTAGGCCAAACTCAGGACGATCAATTTGCAGTGATGCATGGGTTGATTTGGAGTGGGAAATAGATTGAAATTTTACACGAGCAGAGAAATAGTATGGCATATGGAAAATCATGAATTCAAAATCACATAAATTTATTTTTTAATCTTGTCACAATAATTTAACAGATATTTGAGTGTCTGTTACCTATGAGAATGAGGTGAAGTAAATTGGAGTAGTCAAGGGCCAAATTATTTTCAACCTTGTAGTCCATGGGCTGAAATTTAGACTTTATTAAAAGTGCACTGGGATGATGTTGGAAAGTTGTAATGGAAAACAAAACAAAACAAAACAAGATTTTTCAAAGGATCATTACAGCACTTACAGTTAAGGACAATGGATTGGTGAAACCCAGACTATGCCAGGAGAAAAAACAAACACCTTAAGAAATGTAATGTTTTCATCTAGATACTAGAAGGTACTGCACCTATAACACCAAAATATAATCATATAAAGTAAATAAAACAAATCTTGTTACATTAACATGTAATACTGGAATAGATTGCCAACTAAAATGGTTGGATGGTCAAGTTGAGGAAAACTCCCAAAGGACAGAGCAAAAAAATCAGCGGTATAAAATAGGACATAAAAGATGGAAAAACCAGAAATATTTTGTTGTTGTTGTTCTTGTTAATCCTCACCTGAGGATATTTTTCCATTGATTTTTAGTGAGAGTGAAAGAGAGAGGAAGAACAGAGAAAAACATTGATGTGAGAGAGGTAACTTTAGTTACCTATGACTAGGGCCAGGGTCCGAGCAGTTTGCAACCAAGGTATGTGCCCTTGATCGGATCTGAATCCGGGACCCTTTGGTTTGCAGACTGATGCTCCACCCACTGAGCAAAACTGGCTAGGACCAGAAAGATTAAGTAGTTCCATCTTCCAAATAATAGAGATGGTAGAAAGAGAAAATAGAGAATTTGGAAAAGGATAAATTGTGAAGGAAATACATTTCTCAGAACTAAGTGTTATGAATTGCCAGACTTAAAGAATTCATCAAGTCAGCAGCACACAAGATAAACATGCACACAATAAAAATTATGAAATTTTAGGACATTTTAGATAAATTCCAGATTTAGAAAAACTTTCATGAACATGATTAGAATCACAGGGGCTTCAGACTTTTCAGCAATACTGAACGCTAGAAGAAAATGAAGCAATGTCTTCAAAATTGTGAGTGAAATGCTCTAAATTCTGGACTCTAGAACATTTTACTCAGCTAAATTATCAGTGAAAAGTAAGCAAAAAATAAAGAAAATTTCAGATATGAAAGATGTTAAAAAACTTACTTCTCATTCTCTCTTTCTCAGAAAGCTATTAGGGGATGTACTTGACAAAAATGAGGATTAAATTATAAAAAAGAGGAAGCATGGGGTCTGTGAAACAGAGTACAGACACTAAAGAGCAGCAAAGGACTAGTTGATATGCTGATGAAAGAAGACGCCAGAATGACATCTGTGTACCAGGTTTAGGTTCAACCCGTCTAGAGAGAGTAGGTGTGAACACAGGGGTATAAATTTTGTTTTTGTTTGCTTGTTTTTACTTTTTAATAGATTGTATTCAGAAATGAGAAATCTTTTGTTCTATACCTGTGTGTTATTTTTCAATGTCATTACTTAAGAAAAAGAAGATGAAACTGAGAGATTCTGGATGTATTTAAGGAAAATCTCACAGCTGGGGGAGACTTTGAGTTAAATTTATTATACATATCTAGAATAACTAAATATGAATTGTTCAATGATTAGTATTTATGCAATGAAAATAATATAAATATTGCAAAGTTATATAACTAACTTTTTGATAAAAAATGTGTAAGAAGGATGAAGGTACAGGCAACAAATATGTGGTTTCTAGAGGGGGAGAGTTAGAAAGTCAAATCCACATCTTCCATAGATGGAAGTGAATTGATAATACTTCAAAATGAAAAATCGGGGTTAGTATATGAATAGAGAATGTTTTTTGGCGCACACATACGCTATCTACCAAGTGGACTGAAAGTGACCATCTCTAAGGAGCATGCTATGTCAATGTACTAGGGAGGCTTCTCTCCTAATGTAACTGTTGGAATTATTTTGTTTCTTTTAAATAAAATAATTATTATCAGTTACATGCATAACCGATAAACATTAGAACTATTTTGTTTAGAGTGGACTGTAGTGTAGAGAGAGGTTAGAATGGCATAATGGGGGGTATAGCAGAGGTCAGGGGGATAATAATACCATTAATCCCAGTGACATCAGGGCATTGCAGTAGTAGATGTTGGAAAGTTTCCCATGCTGTCTGACTAACAAACTGTTATGATGGATGACGGAAATAGGAATTAGAAGGTTATCAAAGAGAGGGCTAGAAATGTGTTCATTTAGAATTAATACTGGCGGTAGAGCCAACAGAACTTGCACATGAGGGAAGTGGGAGAAAAGGGAATACAACTAGTGACTATCAGTTACTGACTATCAGTTCTATAATGAATGTGAATACTGGAGAAAGAAGTGATTCTAGGAGAAAATCAAAGATTTTGTTTTGGACAC